>LOJH01002583.1:2866-42332 GCA_001685095.1 Ellobius talpinus
TCTCTCTCTCTCTCTCTCTCTCTCTCTCTCTCTCTCTCTCTTTCTCTCTCTGACAGTCTTATGTAGCCCAGGCTGGCCTTTCGTAGCTGGAGGTGGGCAGCAGCTTTGGATCCACCTCCCTAGAGCTAGGTCTGTGGGCATGGGTCTCCATGACTGGTGTTTGCTGGGACTGAATCCTGGGCTTCACGCATGCTGGACAAGCAGTCTACCAACTGAGCCACACCCCCAGCCAAACAAGAAGTTCTCATCACAGATTTCAAACAGGTTTCCTGTTCCCCCGAATGAGATGTGTGCAGAGGACTATAGAGATGGAAATGCCACAGAATGCAGATGGGAGATGGAAATGACCCTAGAGATCACAGTCCTAGATCAGGGGTCCTAAGTGAGTGCTCTTGAGGTGAATATGATTATCAGGAAGAGGAAAGCCGCATTATACTCTCCCTGAGAGCTACAAGGGACCACAATGACCTCTTGTTCCAAATACTTTCACTTTACATATGAAGGGGGAGGGGTCAACACTGTGAACATAGAGCTGGGATTTCTATTTTAACAACCTTGGTCTTTTTCCTATCCGGTTTTCGCTTATTAGAGGGACAGCCTTGATCATGGGCTTAATCTGAGCTCTT
Source organism: Ellobius talpinus (assembly GCA_001685095.1). NCBI lineage: Eukaryota > Metazoa > Chordata > Mammalia > Rodentia > Cricetidae > Ellobius > Ellobius talpinus. The sequence goes on from LOJH01002583.1 coordinate 3,493, forward strand.
TTGTAAATCAGAAATAAAGACTCAGTCTCCATCACTTCCAATCTGATAAGAATCAAATGAAATAGAGGTTTGGGAGCTGTTTTGTTAACTCTCTATTAATGCTGACTTTTACATTAATGGAAAGACTTTTAAAACCAGTAGTCACGTCTCCCAAGGCAGCCCCATCAGTCTGAAAATGCAGCGGCTCTCAGGTAGAAGTCCATTTTCACCAAGGACAACACCGTGACTAGGGTTGCTGGCTTCTGGGGGAGCTGGACGCAAGTAGAAACTGGGATGTGTTCAGAGGTTTAGCCAGCAGTTAGACATGATAATGCAGACTGCATTCCCAGCACTCAGGAGACTGAGGCAGGAAGGTAGTAAGTTCAAGGCCAGTCTGAGCTACATAGTAAGATGAGAGGTGGTGGGAGAAGAGGAGGAGAAGGAAGAGATCGGGAAGGGGGGGAGAGAAGGAGGAGAGATTGGGGAAAAGGGAGGAGGAGAGGGAGAGGAAGAAGGGGAGGGAAGGGAAGAAGGAGAGGGAGAAAGAAGGGGAGGGAAGAGAGAAGAGAGGAGAGGATGAAAGGGGAGGGGAGGCTGGAGAGGGCCCACTTGGTCTCAGCCTAGAGCTGGGACGGAGAAGGTAGGAAAGCAGGACTAAAGGACCAGGAGAAGGACGTGTCAGAGCCAAGCACCTCTATTCCCTGCTGGCTGGATTCACATATTCTACTGTGGGCTGTCTTCAATGGCTCCCAGAGAGAGAGTGCCCCATCATGGTTAGGCATGGCAGCTGCAGTTCCTGAGATCTTAAAGCCTCAGAGATGAGAGCTTGCTCAGAGCAGGCTGGGAAAGCGCTCTTGTAGTCCCTTCAGAGATTTGGAAGAGGGTTGCAGGTGACGGGCCCTTAGACCCTTATGTGGGAGGTGGTCTAGCCATCAACATTCACAGGTTAAAGGCCCTTGGGCTGGAGATGTCCCTGACTGAGCTCCACAGAAAGAAATTATTTAAAACTGGGATGGTGATAATAATAGCTTCTTTATAGGATTACCATGAGAAGGGTGATAGCGATGGCTGGTGTTAATGGAGTACTGTCTGCTGCGGACTGTTCAAAGCTCTTGACCGCTGTGACCCCTGCTATCTTGTTTAAATCATCACACAGCACAGTTTTGGTTGTTAACTGTCTTGGCAGCCAGGAAGGACCATGTGTAATCTTAAAATTAAGTTCCTTTTGAGCAAGCTCTTTTATCTCTACCTTCAGGGTGGCCTAGCAAGAGGTTCTAAAAGAGGCATGTCTGCAAGGGTGCTGGAAGCATTCATTAATGCCTGAAGAACACAGGCATGTCCTGGAGTCAGGGCAGTGCTTATTAAAGACCAAAGCCCTGAGAAAACGAGGACTTGAAGGCAGGATTGGCTCTTCTAGACCCTTGAACACAGAGCCCTTTGGGCTAATTACCATGATTACCATGAGCAGAGAGCTTGGTTCCATCACATTCCTCAGGTCAACTGCCAACCAGCCTGCAAGGGTTCTAGGCTACCGAACTTGCCCCTCTGCAGTGGGCCCAAACATCAGAAAACATCTGTCCTGGTCAACTGAGATTCTCACACATCCTTCCACTAGAGCTGGAACTCAAAACCTAGTACCTGGGGATAAAATGGTTGGTGACCTTTAGGGATGCTTTATTTTGTTTTGTTTGTTGAGGCAAGGTCTCATGGGGCCAGGCTGTACTTTAATTATTATGTAGCCAATGATGACCTTGAACTTCTTTTTTAAAAATTTTTATGTGGGGCAGAAGAGATGACTCAGTAGCTAAGAAGGTGTAACCTTCTTCCAGAGGATGCAAGTTTGGTTCCCAGCACCCACATCAGGCAGCTCACCACCACCTGTAACTTCAGCTCCAGAGAATCCAACATTCTCTTTTGGCCTCCATGAACAACTGCAACTAAATGTGCATACACATACATAGAAACATACACACTAAAACTTTTTTCAAACAAAATTTTTACTCATGAGTGTTAGTGTGTACAAGTGTGTGTGTGTGTGTGTGTGTGTGTGTGTGTGTGTGTGTGACCATGGAGCATGGAGGACAATTCCAGGTGCCATCTTCAGGAATGTAATCCATCTCATTGGTCTAAGAGTCACCATTTTGACTAGGTTGGCTGGTCAGGGAAGTCCAGGGATTCTCCTGTCTCTGCATTTGCAATGCTGGAATTCATAAGTGTATTATAAACACTTTACCTACTGAGCAATCTCACCAGCCCAGCTGTGAATTTCTTAATGTTATGCTTCTACCTTCCTTATGCTGGGTGTGTACCAGCTTTTGTAATGCTGGGCAATGAACCCAAGGCTTTGTGCGAGCTAGCAAACGTACTAGCTGGATTGCATCCTTAGCCCCTAATGGTCCCTTTGGATGCTGACAACTATTTTCACTGATTGACTGCTTCTCATTGGCAGCCAGATCTGGAACCTGTGTGACTTCAGTGTGAGTATACCTGGCTGGATGATGAGAGGTATCTGTCCTCCCATGCCTGCCAAGCTGGGCTCAAGAGGCACAAGCCAAAGATGACTTGCTGAGCTGCCAGCTTATTTAATTATTGTATCCATCCAGTGGCCAGATGTTGGGAGCATTCTTGACCCAGGGCTCCTCCTAACAACCTGGATTTGTACTAGGGTGGGGTAATGACTCCCACACTAATATCCTTTACTTAAAGGCAGGTTGAAGTGAGCAGAGGTATTAAACAATTAGAGCTGTTGACAAGCTGTGAACTAAGGCCAGACATATCCTCATTCTACCAAGCAGACCCAGGTCCAACAGGCTCTGTGACTACTCCGTGTCTGCTAATGCCTGGTCCTTGGATTTCAAATGGCTGGCAGGACAGCACACTGTGAGCTGCAGGTGGGCACTTCCCTGAAGCTCACTTCAAGATCTGGAGAACACTGGGTCTCTATCATATACTTGTGAAATGGCAGCCACGAGACTATGAAGCAATGGAATCAAGCCTTTTGGATAGCAGGTCATGCATAATAGGTGCCCCTATTATGTAACAACTAATGATGGTTGTGCTTAGCTCTGGAAAACTGCTTCCTCCAGTTCAGGTTAATTTCAGACTCTGTGCTTAAGACTCTTTTAATTCCATTAAATGCTCCCACTCTCAGAAACAGGCAGAAAAGCATCAAAATACTTAGGTCCTCTCTGCTCTGATACTGTTTTAGTTTGGACACATGATTACCAAATTATTGGAAAAATCTGGATTCCATTCCTTTCCAAAGGCTTTTGCTTTGGGGTAAGAGCTCGTCTATAGTGGAAGGGGTCTCAAGGGTGCATCAAGTGATGTGACTGTCCTACCATCCGTCCTCATTACCACCCTCCTATTTCCTAGGGGTCCCTGCCCGCTGCTCCTGTTGTGGGCCAGCCCATGTGATAAACTCCATCACTGAGGAAAAACCTCAGCAGTGGCTGCTACCTCTCAGGCCAGCATTTCACAAGCCCTAAGCAGAGCCGCAGAATAAACTCTCTAAGTGGTCTGGAGAACATCTGGACCTGCCCAGAAGAAGCCACAGCACAACCCTCCTTTCTGCAAGAGTGGTGGGGCTGAAGGCTTCCCTTGGAAGGACTCTGGTCCTTCGTCTCACTAGCTGGGTACTTCCGGGCTGTGCTCTCTGCCTTCCGTATGCGCTCATCCATGGTGGAAGGAGAGAATGGACTCTGCAAGTTGTCCTCTGACCTATACACACAATGTGACATATGCCCGTGTGTGTGAGTGTGTGCATGCACAAAGCACACTAAGTGTAATTTGCAAAAAAATGCTAAAGGCACTTCAGGTGGCTTCATCTTTCTCCCAACCCTGCTATTTTGTTCATCACTAATTCTATCCCCAGACAATAGTCTGGCTTTGTTTCTGGTTTTGCTGCAGACTGTAGCTGTAGCTCTTCACAGAAGTCATGATAAGCCCTTTCTCAGGGTCCGGGCCAAGACTATTCTTTGGGTTTAACAGTCATTCCCTTGCTACTCATCTAGCACCCGTCCTTCAACCCTTAGGTGAAGTTGTCTGCCCTGAAGCTTTCCCAAATCTCAGGCAAGCAAGCAGTACCATCACCATCAGAAGCAGCCTTGTCACGATTACTTCTGTGTTAGTGCTGCTGTGGTAAGTTTATTTACTCCTCACACATGACCACACAATGGAGTAAACACACACTATGTGTGCTAGATGAGATGCTGAAATTCATAAGGGTTAAGTAGCCCACCCCAGACAATACAGGAAGGAGCACACCAGGGGTTCAAATCCAAGGCTGCCTATCTCAAATAAGCTGCTTTCAACCACTGAGTCAGGCTTCTCTTTGTGGTCCCATTGGCTCTGTTTTTGTTTTTCAATCAAGGTCTTACTATGTAGCTCTGGCTGGTCTGGAACTCATTATGTAGACCAGGTTGGCTTTGAACACACAGAGATCCACCTGATTCTGTCTCTTGAGTGTTAGGATTAAAGGTGTGAGCCAGGATGCCTAACTCTAATTTCTCTTATATGTACTTCCATGATAACATCTAGCTTATTTCCATGTAATTGTTTGATTGCATGTTATGGTGGTTTGAAAGAAAATGGCCTCCAAAGGGAGTAGCACTATTAGGTGTGGCCTTGTTGGAGGAAGTGTGCCACTGTGGGAGTGGGCTTTCTGGTCTCATATATGCTCAAGTCACACCCAGTGTCTCAGCTCACTTCTTGTTGCCTGCATAACAAGATGTAAAAGTCTCAACTCCTCCAGCACCCTGTCTGCCTGCATGCCACCATGCCATGGTGATAATGGACTGAACCTCTGAACTGTAAGCCAGCCCCAATTAAATGTTTTCCTTTATAAGAGTTGTCATGGTCATGGTGTCTCTTCACAGCGATAGAAACCATAACTAAGACACATGTCTTCCTCCTCACAATACTTCCAGAGTTCCAGTTTTCCTTTTCTTCCCATTTTTCAACACTCTACTTAGAACTGGTACTAAGTAGGTGGTTTATAGCAAGTGAGGGCTGGTAAAGGCACCTGCCACCAAACCGGACACCTGAGTTCTATCCCTAGAACACATGGCAGAAAGAATTGTCCTCTGACCTTCACACATATACCATGGCATGTTTCTCTTCTCCCTTGCTGTATACACAGTTAAAGCTAAAATTTTAAATATAAATAAATTAACAAATGAGTGGATTAACAAACGTTTTCACAACAACTGTACTATTAACATTTTGGATCAGATAGTTCTTTGTTGTGGGGGCTATTGTGTGTATTATAGATTGTTTGAAACATCCCTGACCCCTATCCACCATATACCAGTGGCTCTCCTACCCTAGTTGTGATAACAAAAACTGTTCCAGATATTGTCAAAGGCCATCAGGGAGAACCCCCAGTAGAGAAGGACTGGTTAAGGAAGATAAGCGGTCAACTGAGAGCCCAGACCTCATGTGAGTGCCTTCCGTCTGACGCTCACACAGTCGTGAGCTAACCATGATCTGAAAAGACATCTTGTAATTGAGCAACAATTCTCTCCTTACTTCCATACAAAGCCCAATACTAATGACAATAAGATGGATTCTTTCATTTAATCCTGGTACTCTACACCATTAGTAAAGCTAAACTCCACTTTGTCTGACTGTGCTGTTAGTGGAGGGGTCCGGCAAGGCTGGGAATGGAAGTCCTTGCATCTGCTTGTATTTCCCTCTGGGACAGAGAGGAAGTCTTAGCTCTGCAAACACTTCTAGATAATGTTGAAAGGAGTATGTAGAGCCCCCGCCAATGGCTAGACACATTCTATGTGGTCTTAAGTCCTATTTTGCAAATGTGGAAGTGGGAGCTGGGAAAGGTGGAGGTCTTTTCCTGTAGGGCGGGGTTAGACGGTGGAACTTGGACTGAGCCCCTCCTGTAGGGAGGCTTCCTCCCCTCCCCATAGCCCCAGAGACTCCTGGCTACTCTGTTGTCAGTTGATTCAGAGCACTGTGCTCAGTCACAGCCTTTCATTCTAAATACATCTCCGTTCTACCTTCTGGAAATCTCTCTGCATAACTTGTTGTTGACTAAATTTCCTCTGCCAACACACAATCCTGTCTTTTCACCCACCCTACACTGCTCCTGGCTGACTACTATTAAAAACATCACATCCTCTTTTAAGTTACTAACCCTTGCCGCCACCTGCTGTGCCTTCAACATCAAGTGTCCATTGCATTTCAAGGCTCAGTGTGTTTGAACGTTTGATCTTCAACATCTGATGCTGTTTGCAAGGGTTTGGGGATCTCTTCAAGAATGTCTAGCTCCCCACCTCCCCCCATCTGGGGGGAACGAGTCCCAGGAAAGCTCTGAATGGTGACCCAACACAAACTCATAAACTTATTTAAAACGCGTGGGTTATTTGCAATGATTCTTTCAATCATTTGCACTGAATTTCGTGGTTCCAGTGTGAACTTTGTAGATGACAGCATCTCCTGTGAGGATGTCAGAAGCTCGGGAGGAGGAATCTTGCAGGAGGAAGTCGGTCCCTAGGGGAGGGAGTTGAGATGGATAACCCAGCTCCATTTCCCATCAGCTCTCACTTTTCCAGCTCTCCCTGTGATCAGCTGCCTCATGCTCCCATTGCCATGCCTTCCTCACAAGACAGGCAGTGCCCCTTTTTAACTGGAAGACAACATAGCCCTTACTCCTTGAATAGTGTGTCAAGAATTTGGTTACATAAATGAATGAGAAAATTAACTTATACTTTGCTTTGAACCCTTTCTATCCACTTTCTTCTTTCCAGCATAATCATTTTTCATCTCTATCCAATGTCCGGCCTGAAATCTGCTGGCTGCTGGCTCTCCTGGCCTCTCACTTAGACTCCTAACAGTCCTGCTTTGTGGACTGTTTCTAGCTTTCAAGACTCAGGCTCAGATGCCATCTGCTGCACTTGGTGAAGCCCTAGAGGACCCTGCTGGGGAGTGACTTACCCTTCCTGTAAGCAACTCCAGCACGGACACTTCTTCACATTCTCCTATGAGTATCCTATCCTTATGTAGAACGTAGGCCACTTACTCACAGTCTCTAAATGAGTAGGCTGATTGTACCTCCACCCCTGGGCTGCTGAGATTAAAGTCTATAGAAAATGCTTGAGGAAGAGCTTGGTATGTAGTGAGCATTGCAGAAGCCTTTGCTGTCAGCAGTCTTGTATTGATATCGCTTATTAATTTCCTGAAAATATTTTTGATTCTATGAGTGGCCGAAGAAGAAGCACAATACTAAAGATGCAGCAGCATCTCTGCACTTCCATTACATTTTAAATGTCTTATCCAAACGTGGGAAGTGTGAGGGGAAGGAGGAACCAGGAATCTTCTTGGAGAAGCCTTTCTGTGTGTGTGCCATTGTTCATGTAAGAGTAAGTGTGTAAGGGGCCATGCTGAGCTTACTGAGGATGGAAATCACTTACTCTGGGAATGTTGGGAGAGGTATTGCTAAATTATTTAGCCCTCCTTCCCTGACTTAGTTAGGGTTTCTATTCCTGTGAAGAGACATCATGACCACTGCAACTCTCATAAAGAAAACATTTAATTGGGGTGGTTCACATACAGTTTCAGAGGTCCAGTTCTTTATCGTCATGGCTGGGAGCATGGTGGCATGCAAGCAGGCATGGTGCTGGAGAAGTAGCTGTGAGTTCTACATCTTGCAGGCAACAGGAAGTCAAGTAACTCCCTTGGCGGTATCCTGAGCATAGGAAACCTCAAAAGCCCGTACCACAGTGACACACTTCCTCCAAGTAGGCTATAACCACTTCAACAAAGCTACATCCCCTAATAGTACCATTCTCTATGAGATTATGGGGGCCAATTACACTCTAACTACCACACTCCCCATCAGTGGCTGTTCATCAGTTTCCTTGTGTCCAAGTAACTGCACCACGTGGGCACAGAATCTTCGAGCCCCTGAGTATTTATGTTCTCCTCCACTAAGGCCTTTGTACTTACCTCAATATACAGGTAACAAAATGAGGGGTGGGTAATGTCTGAAGGGGTACAGGGAGTAATTGAGAAAAGATAAGTGATGGAACAGGCCAGTCTTGAAGTTGGATGTACTGGAATAAATATACATGCTAAGAAGCACTTTAGGCAGGGTCTTTGCTTAGCAAGATAAAGCTCCAAATCCCTCTCCTTCACTCGATCCTCCAGCACACAGCAGACATGAGCAAGGATCACACTTGCTAAGGTCTTGGCTTTGGATGAACTCCTGATGTCTGCCCTATTGAATTTAGCACTTCACTTCCAATCCTTCCATTAGCTAGTGAGCAGGACTCCCTGAAATCACAGGAGGAGTCTTCTCCGGCCATTCAGAAGCAAAGCCTTGCAAGTCATGGCAACCCTTTCCCATAGCGCTTAGGGAAGACAGAACTCTAGAGGAGGTCATTGCCAGGAGAAGCGACACCAAAGCAAATCCTGGGCACACTCAGCACACCGGGCTACCCCAATCTTGTCTGTCACAAAGACAGAGCATCATCTATGAAATCCAGCCCAGGTGGCAGGACTTGGCTGGTTCACAGGACCTGGTCACCTGTCCACAGTCTATACTATCCAACGAATTGCCTCTGCTCTTCAGAAATAGCCCAGGTGCAAGCTGCCACATGGATTGTGTTTCCTCAGAGGACAGAGCTGAGCTAGTTTGCGATCTCAAATAATCAATTTAATAACTGCCTTCTTTGTGCTAGTATGACAAGCAGACTTGGAAATGTTCATTGCCGAACTGTAAGAGCCTCTACTCCTTCTGGCTGCCTGGGAGGAGCTTTCCACATTCACACCCAACCCCAGGAAGCCTGTAACTGCTCACAAAAGGACCAGTCAGCCATCCTTAAACAGCCACACCCACAGAGAAAAGGCTGGAGCACTCTCAGGTAGCTTCAGTCCTGAAGGCAAGGGAAGAAGCTGAAATGAAGAGATGTTAAAGGCCTCTTTCAGCCCTGCCTGAGGATTTTAAACACGTTCTCCTCTGGCATATTTGAAGTCTGCATGTTATTGTTTGTTTAACTTACATTCCCCCCTCACTCCCACAAACCTCTGAGATCAGGAGAGCTGAGTCTTTGCATGTCTGTGCAGAATGCTGAGTGTGCTTTTTGTACCTAGAGCAGCAGGAAACAACACTGCTAAAATCAGCAGCTGCCAAGGTGGCCTGGATCCAGAAGGCAGAAGCCAATGGGGCAATGTCCTCTCAAGTGTGTGAAAGGGCACCATGTCTCCAGAGTTAGAAAGTCATGCTGGAGGAGGAAGGGAACATCAGCTACAGATGTCTTCCTAGAAATGAGCACTGGCCACACACTGGGAGAGTCTAGGAGGGAGAGCCAGGAGGTTCAGCCTTCGGAGAGAAAAACTCAGGAGCCATCCTGCTGTTGATGTTGCCATAAGACGCACATGTCAGGACCAAGTAGGAGGGTCCCTTGCTGCCACCAGAAGAGCAGAAACTCCAGTTAGATGTGTATGCCAGGCAAGCCCTCCAGCAACCCAGCCATACCCCTAGCACTCTCCACCCATTCCGTGTCTTAGATGCTCTGAGTCCAGCTCTGTACCCAGCACGAGGAGGCACATGTGGAATATTTAAAGATGTAGAAGATCTACTCCCCACCCGGATAATGGAACAGGATGCGAAGAGTTATTAAGTGAATTAATTGAGGGACTTGATAGGGTTCTTCCTTCCCCTTCTGTCATACATCAAACAAGAGTGATTTAGAGTATCCAAGAAGAGAAGCGTGTCCCCGAATCTACTCACCCTCCAAGATCAGGAAACTTTCTTGCTGAGGTTTAGAAAAAAAAAATCGAGCGAATCACTCAAAGATCCTACAGGCTGATACAGGAAAAATGGGAGCAGGAGTAAAGAGGACAAAGGAAAAAGAAAATGAGGTCTTCTTCAGAAAGAAGACGTATTATCAGTACGTGTTTACCATCCATGTGAGCTGTCTTTAGTAAGCAATAGGGGGGCCTGTCTATTAGAGCGTGAAAGACAAACAACAGGGCAGCTGCCCGGCAGAGGAATATGTGGATGAGGGAGGGTAGGGGGAGTCATGCCTCTGGGGTTAGGGTCTGAAAAGCAAATGGGGCGGGGGAGCATTAAGAATCCCTCACAGAGGGAATGAGGATGTCCTCGGTGTTGGTGTCAGAGGAGACAGAAAGAGGGGGAAAGAAGTTACATGCTTTTAGTCAGAACCGAGAGGCCGCAGCGGGGCGCTCTGGAAATACCGCAGTTCTGACTTTTAAAGGCCAACACTGCTGGCGCTCATTCCTGCAGATAGTCAGCTCTTAGACGCTTATGCCTGAAATCCCAGCACAGGGGAGGCAGAGACAGGAGGTTTAACTCAAGTTTGAAGCCAGCCTGGGCTACAGACTGAGATCCTGCTTCCACAACAGCAAAATCAGCTCCTAGAACACTTGCGGGAATCATTTTATATTTCGATGTGCCCCTTGGGAGTGGAAGAGATTCTTTACGGACAGGGTTAGGGACGCTGCTGCAGACACCCAACTTTCACTCCGTGTCTGTCACGTGCTACACCTTCCAGGTCTATTCAGTCAGTCTTCACAGTAGCCCTGCTGAGTAGGCAGGCATTATCTGAGGCTGGTGTGTCTCTGAGTAGGTGGACCACTCCCCACTCCCTCTTACTGTTAGGTAAACTAAGGCTAAGAAAATGAAGTGACTCTGTCTAAAGCCACTAAGGGGTTGGGCTGGACGTTGAATCATCAGTTCATGGAGATAAGATGAACTGGGAGGGAGAACTCCCCAGTTCCAGATTTGGGCTGGTAAAATGGCAAGAGAACCTCACCATGGAATCTGGCAATAGGGATTGGGGCATCCCTGGTAGCCATGTGTCTTAGTTAGGGTTTTATTGTTGTGAAGAGACACCATGACCAGGGCAACTTTTATGAAGGAAAACATTTAATTGGGGCTGACTTACAGTTCCGAGGTTCAGTCCATTATCATCATGGAGGGACAAGGTGGCATGCAGGCAGAGATAGTGTTGGAGAAGGAACTGAGACTTTTACATCTTGATATGCAGGCAACAGGAAGTGAACTGAGACACTGGGTGTGACTTGAGCATATATGAGACCTGAAAGCCCACTCCTTCAGTGACACACTTCCTCCAACAAGGCCATACTTCCTAATAGTGGCATTCTCTATGAGTTTATGGGGGCCAATTACATTCAAACTACCACACCATGTCCTAGTGCAATCTCTAGCCAGCCCCCACAGTTCCAAATCTCCCTTCTTCTCACACTCCAGGTCAAGGATCAGAACCTGGGCCCTGTTTCTTAATGCCGTTCTTTTTGCTCGGTTATTTATATCTTCCTGTTACTAATTTAATTATTTGCCTTCTGAGTTTGTGTGTCAGCTGATCCCAAGCCTGATGATTATGAGTCAGTCTATGAGATTAGACCCAGGGAGTACTGTGACCATCCCAACACTCTTCCTGCAGGGAGGTCCTCACCTGATGAGAATGTGTACGGCCTCAGGCATCTCCGTGTTTACCTCTCTCTGTGGTGAAGTGCTATCTAGCTCTGAGATGTTTTGAATTCTCCAAAATAGAGCACAAGGGTGTCTGAGTGGCCTGGGCCCTGCATGTGACAAGATCAGTGAGGGATCTGAAGAGAGGGGCGGGGAAGGAGGCCCTGTCCTTTTCTGAATACATCCTAAGGAGAGAGAAGAACCAATGCAAACACTCCCAGAGATCTTTGGGGACCAGAGGGATTTCCCCTTTCATCCTTGCCATTCACATATATAAAAACTGGAAGGTTTTTGAAAGACTCTGAGCAAGTTTCAAGCCAGTAGGAGATCTCACAATATTAGAGCCTCCAGGTAGCCACTCTCTGTGGCTTACACAGAGGACTAGGGTGAGCTGGTATTGCCTTGCTTCCGCCCTAGCCCAACTCACCACATGGAAAACCATTGGACGCTCCATCTAACGCCAAGTACTCAGTCATTTCAGATACTTGCATTTCTAGTAACTGAGGAGATGCTAGAGGTTTTCAAAACTACACTTGACTTGCCTCCATATTTCTGGGTTGTTGGTCTCAAAAAAGAGGTGGCATTCCCATTGCCATGGGAATGTCTACTTTGATTCACCAGCATTCAAACCTCCAGCTGGGAACATCCTGTTCCTGGCCTGGTTGCAGCTCATGACCTACTTCTTCTTGTTTGAGCAGGAGCCTCAGTGAGACACCTGGGAGATGAGGCGCCTCAAGTCCAGTGCACGTAGCCTGGAATTGTCTCTTTCCCTTTCTAGTGGGGAGCAAGGCATGTCGCTCCATCCAGTGCCTAAACCGGATGATAATGTGGGATCCTCTCTGGTGAGCATAGTGTGAGTTTAGCACATAGAGGACTGTGTGTGAGGTTCAGTTGGTAGAGGACTTGCCTATAATAGAGGCCTGGGTTATTCCCAGGCACTGCGTAAGCCAGGCCTGGCTGTGCACGCCTGTAATTCCAGCATGTGGAAAGTAGAGACAGGAGGATCGGAAATTTAAGATTGGTTTGGGATACCTGAGGCTCTGTTGTAAAAAGGAAAAAACAGTTAAGGAGAATAGAAAAGACAGTGCCTGGACAGCCCTGCTTCCATGGTTTATCAGGTCAGGAGGCCTTTCTCAGACTTGCCAGACGGAGCCTTGCTCTTATCTCTGGAAGCTTATTACCCCAGCAAACAGCATAATTAGCCCAAAGGAAACAGACAGAGCAAATAGGCTGGCTTAGAGAGAGAGATAAAGAGAGGGGAAAGTGAGGGTTACAGCTGACTGACATCTAGGGTGGGTGGGTACTAACATGCTTCTCACCTTCTCAGGGGGGTCTTCACATCTGGTCTGCAGCTGTAATTCTATCCTATTCCCCAAGAACCATCTTTAACTTTCTTTTCCCCTTTCTTCCAGCTGTCCAATCCATCCCTAAATTCTATCAATTTTATCTCTAAACTCTATGCTTCTCTTAACCACCACAGCAGTCAAATCACTACCCAGGCCAGCACTCCTGCGAAGGCTTCATAACCACTCTCCCACTGCCATTCCTGCCTCCCTCCGACCCATCTTCTGCACAGTGCAACAAGTTGCATTTGAAAAGATAAATCAGAGCAACATTTCTCTGCTTAGTGAGGGCTTCCTGCTGGGCACGACGCACAACCACAGCCCCCTGCCTGCTGGACTCTGGGCCCTGCATGGTCCATCCAGCCACACCCTGTTGATGTCACAGTCCTGCTTGCCTGGTCTTTACCGTACTGTTACAGAGTCACTGGCCACCATTCTCCCAGCCACTCTCTGTTCCTCATTTCATCCTCCCCTAGTTATTTCCCACTTACAACATCCTCAGAGTGCATTTTAGAGGCTGTTTTAGAGACTCTTTTCCATATGAGTCAAGACCCATCTTGCTTGTCCAGAGCTCTTCATTCCCTGCCCCCACTCCCTGGACCTATCACAGTCTATTACTAGACATTGATGGTTTCTCAACTTTGGCTCTTCGAGCAGCAGCCTCATTATCACTGGAGGCCCAGGAATGCAAATGATGAGGCCCCATTTCAGATCCATGGCATCAGAAGTCAAGTTTTGGCTATCATCTGGGCTCTAGCTGACCCTCTGGATCTATCTGAAGCCTACAAATGTTTGGGGACCAGTGCCATCACCTGGGGAAGATTAGCTGGCATCTGACTCTCTAACTTGAAAAGTAGTCAATATCATAAATCCTTAAAATAATGCCATAAATAGGCTATCTCTCTACTTTATAGATTTATATATATTATTTAAATTTTGAGGCAGTCTCTCACTGTGTAGCCTGGGTTGGCCTTAAACTCTTGATCTTCCTACCCTAGCCCCTCAAGTGCTGGGATTACAAGCATGTGCCACCACATCCAGCCAGATTTTAAAATTATATTTATCAAGTTGCTTCTTAGCTGAGGATAACGTTGAACTTCTGAACCTCAGCTCTCCAATTCCCAAGTCCTAGGATTACAAGTGTGCCCCAGATTTTTTCCACAATGAGCCATAAAGAGTATTTTGTCTTACGTTACTCTTTAAGTCTTGGCAAAGCCAAGAATTTTAGCCTGGTTTTGTCCAAATAGAACTCATTGTAACCTCAAAGCTATACTGTTCAGCCTCTATTAGAAAGAGCCACAGCATGTGCGCCATCTCTGGTGTACAACCATGTGTCGGGGTGCATCTAAGCAGATCACTGGTTCTTGGAGACTTTACAGTGGGCAGTACTAGGAATGACCCAGGGTGCTTGGTACCTCCCAGTCCAGGTGGGCAGTCTAGCATGTACCTGCTAAACATCAGAGCACGGTAACACAGTGTCACCACCATGTACACCTGTTCAGGATCACACGTGTTTTTGTTTCGACTTGGGCTTGGCTGGGCTCCCCCTCCCCACGTAGATCATAGATTCCCCAGTGACTCACTAACATCATGCCAGATACAGGACCAGCTAAATAAAATGTAGGTTCCGCACAATTGGTTTTGACAGTGTGTTTGTGTTTATATAAATGAGCTGAGTTAACTAGCAAGGAGGTGAAAGGTTAACCCCTGGAAGACAAAGAACTGTTTCTAGCAGTGGAGGATGGAAGTTTCTGGGTCACATTAGCTACATCTGAGACTGAGCCTCTTACAACCCAAACAACATCTCACCAACAGGGTCAGGTCTGCCATTAGTATTCATAGCCCAAATTTAGGTTTTAGTGCTGGCAGCGGTCTGAGTCTGCATCGTATTCTGCAGATTATAAAAATGAGGGCTGGGCATGCCGCTAGTTTGGGAGCATGCTTGCCTAGCACGCATGAAGTCCTGGGTCTGTTTGCTAACCCCCAATAAACTAGGTGTGGTAGTACACACCTATAATCCCAGCACTTCAGTGGTAAAGAGAGGAGTCCTCAGTCATAGCAAGTTCAAGACTGGAAGAGACCTATCTCAAAAAAAAGGCAAATGGGTAAGACACAGGCACTTTCCTCAAAAAGCTTACCTTTATGACACGAGGTGTGGGAAAAGTATAGAGAGTGTTGGTGAGGTGCAGAGACAGAATATAAGTCACAAGAACAAGAGCTTAGGTGGCTGGGAGAAGAGAGATACTGAATTCAATAGAACACTCTGAAGGACAGTGTGGAAAGAGAGAAGGCTCAAGCAAAGGTGCGCGCCGGCAAATACATTCCGCAACACCGTGACCCGAGTTTAGATGGAGAGAACTGAAGAGCGAGTCAGAAGAGATACAAAAAACGGGAGCTACAGAGGGAAAACGGGGTGCTTGATTTATCACTCCACACCCCTGGGCCTCCACCCCGACCCAGCCGTCATTTGACCTATCAAATTCAGGTTCCTAAGCCTACACATTCCTAAATGTTCCTAAAATCTTCAGGCTGGCCAAGAGCATGCAGCGTTTCTCTTTTGCCTTCTCGCTTTTGTTTTGTTACCAGAAGGCAGCAAGCTGAAAGGTCCAAGGTGCACCTAGAGCTGCTGCCCAGGGAGGCTCCCTGCTGAGCCGTTTCTCATTCACTGTGGCCGTGCACTCCAGGCAGCAGGAACATCCTTATGACTCAGAGCTAAGAAAGTGAATTGGCTTTGCTTGGTGAATTGTTCGAACCAACTTGATAAGATTTCCTTTTGTATTATTGTTGCTTTAACCAGAATTCCGATAAGAAGCTTGAGGGAGGGAGGCTTTATTTTGGTCACAGTTTGAGGACATAGTCCATCATGGTGGGAAAGGCATGGCAGAGCTCATGGGAGTGGGAACACGGGGCTGGGATTCCCTACACCTCAGTAAACCTGGAAGCAGAGAGCAAACCTGGTGCCTACTGGGTCCTGTGACCCACTTCCTTCAGCTGCCCACTTTCCTGAAGATTCACAGGTTTTCCAAACAGTGCCACCCACTGAGGAACAATGTCCAAACATACAAGCCTGTGGGGGACATTCCACGTTGAGGTGATAACTTTCCTTCTAGACTTTAAACAAACAGCCAAAACTTAATACCAATTACAGAACACACAGAAAGATTTGTTATCATATAGACAATTTTATTGAGTTTTTAATGAACCTATCACATTTCCCAAAATACTACTTCTTTCTGGAAGTATCAACTTGGATTTACCCTGAGTTCCCTAGGCTTCCCCAGGCTGCATTTACCACCAGATTACATGAGTGAAGCCAGAATCTTCTCAGAACCCACGTTCTGTGCTGCTATTGGAGGAAGAGGAAAGAGAAAGCCCCCTCGTTGTTTTTTGGGCAACAGGAGCAATACTGAAGCCCACTGTGCTTTCTGCTTAGATGTAAAAGGAGAATAGAGGAGGAGATGCAGGAACCAGGCTCTCTGGACTTTCTGGATCATTCCATAACTTGAGTCATGTGACCTGAGAATCTACTACTCTTCTGGATGAAGTTAACCAGCCTTGGCTACAGGACACAAAGAAGGCAGTATCTGGTCATCGTAGGGGATGTATTAGATGGGGACAGCTCAGGATGGGGAAAGTACAACCCTCTGGGCTGCTTGCATTTCGCTGCCTTGCCAAGGGCCTGACTCAGCAGGGATCGGGTACTGTTCTTGGAACTGTAACTGAATATAGAATATTCTAGGTCTTTTTGTAGAGAACCCCATAAGATCATGAGGTTTGTTTGTTTATTGTTTGCAGCATTCTAGAATGAAAATTCACTGTGTGTCCTTGATGTCTGCTTTGAGCACACTCCTTATATAAAATTAAATATGCAACTTTTGCCGGGGGGGAGGTTGTACTCTGGAGGCAACTGGGTCCTTCTGAAAGTTTGGGGATTTCACACGCTTTTGAGTCCCTCTCAGTCTGGCAACCAGTCACTCAACTGTGGTTCTCTTCTTTTCCTTCTCCGTCATGAAAAAGCCCCACATTTGCTCCCAAGGAACCTAGAATAAGTTTCAGGCCAAAGCTAACTACATTTTCCTAAAACCTTTAAACAAGGAATTATGAAGCCCATTCTGTAGATAAGAAAGCCATGTCTTAACCAAAGGCAAACAGCTTTCTAAGCCAACTCTGTAATTTGGGTGCCAGGTAAAATGCACTGGATTGAGGCAACTCCTTCCATTACTAGTTGAAATTCTCAGGTTCTCACTCCCCAAGTCCCATTCTCCCCCATGCCCCCCGCAACAGACTCATAGAGAAGGAGCCTGCTGGCAGAGTCCTCCAAATGCCAGATATCTGAGAAGTACCAGCAGGCAGGCTTCTGAGAGGTACCCTGTGCAGAGCTGAGGGTTAGAACATCTGCCAGGCCATCGATCAACATCAAATGACAGCAAATTTACCCATAATGGAAAACAGGCTGAAGAAGCAGAGAGCAAGTCTACCGAGCTGGCATCATGCCCTCACTGCAAAGGCTGCTCTGGGGCTCACAGAAAGAGGATCCATCACTGCATGACCCTAAAACCTAAGGGAACTTCAGAGTTGGTTTGTCCCGAATGTTCTTTAATTGACGGAAGCATTTTAATCAGTTGTGTCTTAGGACGTAATGGATGATTATAAACACTTCATTTTTTATTTTAATTTTTATTTAAAAGCTTTTTTCTCATTTTACATACCAACCACAGTTGGTTCCCCCTCCCTCTCCTCATCCTGCTCCCTCCCTCACATTCCTCCCACGCAACCCTCCCCCATCCACTTCTCAGAAAGGGTAACGCCTCCCATCTTCTCATGTCTTCAGCCAACAAAGTCTAAGTCTGGCATACCAAGCTGAGGATCAAAGATTTTCCCCCACCCCCACCCCCACCCCAAGGTTGAGAAAGGTATCCCTCCACAGGGAATGGGCTCCAAAAAGTTAGTTCAGGCACTAGGAATAAATCTTGATCCCACTGCCAGTGGGTCCACGGACTGCCCAAGCCACAGAACTGTCACCCACATTCAGTCCTATGCAGGTTCCTGAGCTATTAGTCCAGAATGATTATAAACACTTTCATGCCTTATAAAGGTAAGAGAAACTGAGAGCTGGTGATATATTTCAGTGGCACATTGCTTACCTAGCAAGCAGGAGGCCCTGGGTTCACTCCCCAGGATCAGAAGGAGAAAAAGGGTGAGGGTGAAGTCATTCATCTTCTTTATTTATCTTACCTTTCTCTCAATGCTACACTCCAGAGCTTCAACTACAAAACCGAGAGGCTTTTCCATCTTAGTGAGAGTCCCTATCCTTAAAGCCATAATCTGAAGTAGGTGCAGATAACACTAAACTCCCTGCATTGAGCGTCCATCATGTGCCGCATGCAATTGCAAGCCTTGCATGCACACACTTGTTAAATCTGGAGGACATCGGCCAAGTCGCAGAAGGTTCAAACCCAGGCATGTGATCTCAGAGTCTGGGTGGGAGACCACTCTCCTGTCCCTCCCAGACCTTTTTTACCCCCTAGCTATGACTTCTGACCAGGCATTTCTCACTACTGAGTCTCTTTTCTGATCCTTGGGGAGAGGAAAATTTTGGGACAAATTCTGTCTCTATCACTCACTAGCTTTGAACAACTTTTCAACTTCTCAGAGCCATGGCTTCTTCACCTATGAGATTAAAACTTGGTGAAGCATTTGTGAGGGAATAAATATGAAAACCAGTACTGTAGAGAACCCCCTAGATGTCCCACAATCTTTCCAATCATTTTTACATTTATTCATTTGTGTGTGTGTGTGTGTGTACGTGTACCAAGACACACCTGTGAAGGTCAGAGGACAGCTTGCGGGAGTCATTGCCTTCTTCCACCACGTGGGTTCTGGGAACTGAACTCAGGTTGTCAGCCTTGACTGCAAATGCTTTTACCTGCTGAACCATCTTGCCAGTCCCATAAATAATTTTAATTATTATTATATTTTGTTTTACGTATATAAGTGTTTTGCTTGCGTGTACATCTGTGTGCCTTGTGCCCGGGGAGGCCAGAAGAGGGCATTTGGATCCCCAGAACTAGAGTTACAGATGGATGAGAACTACCATTTGTTGAAAATCAAACCCGGATCCTCTGGAAGGGCAGCCAGTGCTTAAATTCTGAGCCATCTCTCCAGCCTCCATGAATATGTTTAAGTAAATAAATGTGTAAAAGTGGCAATAGCTGACCTTAGTACTAAAAATACATTATCATACTATAAAGTCTGGCTTTGTCTCCTACTAACTGCATGCTCCCCAGCACCTTGATCTTAATAAAGTGTCCTTAATATTATTCATATTGAGGGAAAGGTTTTCCAGCAAAACGATAAGAAGCATTCTTTCTGCTTTTGGGACCTCAACGAAGATGACTTTGTTTCTCTGAACTTCAGATTTATTTTCAGTAATGGGGAAAAGGCATCATAGCTTTCCCCAGGCTGTTGTGAGGAAGGAATGAGCCTTAAAAACATCGAGCACACTTAGGTTCACCTAACAGGCACTCAAAGCTTTAGACGTGTATTCCCTCAGGAAGCCAACTGTGACCTTATCAGGCTAATTTCAGTGTGACCAGGGAGGGGGCTTGAAGTCTAACAGACAGCGTCCCCAAACAGAAGAGGTCTGTGAGCATATTACTGCACCTCCTTTACAAAACGATGCCTCCACTTTGAAGCAAGGGGCAATATGGCTAGCTGACCTCAGCATGGCATTGCCCAAACACAAACAACCCTCCCAGAAGCTCAAAAACGAGGAGGGAAACGATGGTTAGAAGAGAGGGATCTTAACCCTCAGCCAGCACTGTGCCCTGTGCAGTCTTTGTATAGCAAGATGGTAAGAGCAGGGTGGCTTGGGAGGGCTGGGCAACATGACATCAGTCTGGCTTTCCATAACCGTCAGTCTGGCTCTTGCTTATTAACAGTCTCGCAATGCCCAGACCTGTCATTTGTTCTTTCTCTAATGAATGGATAGGCTGTTTAATTTCCTGATAGGCAACCTAGTAATTTTAGTCTCCCACTCTGAGCCTTTGTCTGGCTCATTCCATGTGTATAAAAGCAACTTTCTTCCTCCTGTTATGGGGTGCTGGCTTTCTTTCCATTGCGGCTCAGCTCCGAGGACATTCCCTCTAAGGCTTGAGTAGTCTTTCTTATTAGTCACATGTAATCCCCAAGTGAAGGGTGAGGCTGATAGCTACACTCAATCCTGTGATTGTTCAGCTGGTCCTGTGGGCAAGACACTGCACTGTGTATCAGGAACATTAAAAAAAATGCAATACAGTCTTGTGCCTTGAAAGAGCTCATAACATGTTGGGTGAGATGTCTGTGTAAAGAGATATTTACAAATGAAGTCATAGTCCAATGATAGGTCTACAGCAGGTCTTGTTGTCAAGTTCACAGAGAAGAACTTGCTAAAATAGCAAACACTGAAGTCCCATCTCTCTTCAGGCATCAAAGGGTGAGCCCTCCATGTGTATGCAGTCAATACTGAGAGGAGCGAGACAGGCATCTCGCTCCTTCAGCATCCTGTGTTAAAGCATGAGGCACAGAAGGAACCCAGGGGAGAAGAAAGAAAAGGAAAGTCTGGGGATCCAGCTCAGGGGGTGGGAGTAGGGGACAGAGGCCCTGATTTTGCTCTCTGGCCCTGGAAAAGAGAGGGAGGAAGGGGTGGGGACTAAAAGGAGAAATGAGAAGAGCAGATTTTCATTTTTATTTCTTTCTAAACAGAAACACAGGTATGATCACAGGCATTAAAATCAGTTTATGGTTGGAGAGATGACTCAGGGGTTAAGAGTACTTGCTGGTTAGTGCTTGCTGGTTAGTGCTTGCTGGTTAGTACTTGCTGGTAAGTATTTGCTGATTGACACAAGTTCAGGACATCTGGGAAGAGGAAACAACTGAGAAAATGCCTCCATAAGATTGGCCCACAGGCAGGTCTTTGGGACATTTTCTTAATTAATGCTTGATGTGGGAGGGCCCGGCCCTCTGTGGGTGACACCAACCCTGTGCTGGTGGTCCTGGGTTGTATAAGAAAGGTAGACGAGGAGCAAGCCAGAGCAGCATTTTTCTATGGCTGCTGTTTCAGTTCCTGCACTGCCTTCCCTTCATGATGGTCTGTAAATTGAGAGGTGAAAGAAACCATTTCCTACCCAAGTTACTTTGGGTCATGGTCTTTATCACGATGGAAAGCGAACTAGGACACTGTGAAATAAAAAGACCAGAGCTTAAATCCCAGCACTCATCACAGCAAGCATCCTTTGAGGGAGACCAAACACGAAACAGCCTGATGGCTTCCAGCTTAGCTAAGGAAACCCGGATCCCAGAATTCAGGGAGAGATCCTGCATCAAAAGGAATAGGCAGAGAATAATATAAGTGGACTCAGATACTCTCTTCTGTGCTTCCTCTGACTGTGCAGGTTCACACACCTAAGTGTGTACACACACACAGACACACACACAAATAAATGTATCTTTTTTTTGTTTGTTTGTTGACCCAGGGTTTCTCTGTAGCGTTAGAGCCTGTCCTGGAACTGGCTCTTGTAGACCAGGCTGGCCTCGAACACACAGAGATCCGCCTGCCTCTGCCTCCTGAGTGCTGGGATTAAAGGCATGCACCACCACTGCTGGGCAATAAATGTATCTTTTAAGAAATTAGTTTACAGTTCCATTTTGTTAAATAAAATGTCATGAGAAATTTAGGCAGGGGAAAACAAGTCTCATTTCCCTTTCCTCAGAAGGTGACAAGGGACTCCATTTGTTCTGTACCCCCACACAGAATCCTCAGCCTCCTCTGCTCTAGACCTCCTTTCGCTCATGTTTGAAATGAAGACATCAAACCAGCATGTCCTGAAGACTCCTTATGATTCTCACAGCCTGTGGACGAGGGTGGACTGTTTGTGTCTTTCTTTCTGGGAGAAAGGAAAGTGGAGTTGTCTTAGTATACCCTGGGTTGTGAAGGGCAGTGAGAGGGAAAGACCCTACAACTGTGCTTCCTGCTCTATGGGGAGGGTAGAACCAGTGGACCATAGTGGCCCTCCAGCGATGGAAAAGAAGCTGGAGCAGACTGAGCATTAGCCACCAAGAAGGCAGCAAACAGGCTCAGACAGCTCCATTGCTCTAGATTATGAAAACACTCAACATGATAGAAGAATGTAGGTACCAGGAATGGACCCTTTTGTTGTTTTGTTTTGCATCTTGAGATAGAGTCTGGCCTTGAACTCCCGATCTACTTGCCTCTGCTGCCCATGTGCTGAGATTATAGGTGAATACCTCTATGCCAGCCCAAGAATAGATTTTTAAAATAAGGAACATAACAGGTGGTATAGTGCAGCACAAACCCCAGGTATGTGGTTTCCTGGGGACACTTGTCATGATGCTTTTGTAATCAGGGTTGGATGAGGCAAGATGCCAACATCCCTCTGCAGGCACAGACTGCAGAGAAGCCATCCTGACTCATGCCTCCAACCAAAATAGCAGTCAGCTTCCTTCCCTTCTTCATCAAGAATGCTTTAACCCTTTATTTAAAAAATCAACTACAATCAGTGTGTGTGTATGTGTCTGTATCTGTCTGTCTGTCTGTCTATGTACTGTAATATGGACTAAATTTAAGTGTATGTAACACAGGCTAAGCACTCTGCTACTAGGAATTCCAAAATGACTAAGTCTCCATTCCTACCGTCAGAGAGCTTATGGCAGTCAAAAGCAGCACCCTTACAAAATAACCTCATCGCTTTATATCGAAAGGAAATTATTTAAGACATAGTAAGGAGGCAAAATCAAACAGATAGTAACAGAATGTATGGAAGGGCGAGGGAGGGGAAGAGTCTGATGTAAGGACGAGGAAGGGAAGGTGCCATTGATATACTGAGACTTGAAAGGCTGGCAGCTGCACAGATCACCCACGGAGTTGGGCGATCCGGACTACTGATGCCAATGTGGATATTACTGAAAGTTAAGCAGCTCCAAGGGAATGAGAGCTGGTGACCAATACGAAGACCTCGTTGCCTTCTTATGTGCTAGTATCGAACCAACCCCTCTATCCCCTGCCACACACAGCCTTGCCGCCCCTCAACACTTCTCAAGGCAGCGGCTCCCCTGGGGTGTCTATCTGAGCACCCCCGTCCCAGGACAGATGACCTCTCTTCAAAGTCTCAGAATTGTTCCTTGTACACATGTATTTGGTCACGTATTACTAACAGCAGCGATGAGCTCACAAGTGTTTGTCCGAACTTAGACCTGGACTTTGGAAGGAACGGAGCTTAATTCCTCCTCCTGTCCTCAGCATATTCACAGTCTGATGCTGCCTTAGCATCTCATGCTCAGTCGGAATTATCTCACTCTCTTTCTGCACCCCCCTTGCCTCTTTTCTTTTTCCTTTTCTTTTACATGTAATCTAGGCTGGCTCAAACTTGTGGCCTTAGCCACCCTAGAATTACAGGCCATAGTTATAGCCACACTTAGCACAGCTTAATCAATAAATAAGCATAGTTCTTCAAATAATGGATAATTTTCTTATCATTTTACTATAGTTTAGCTATATAAAATGGTAGTTGTGGGTCCGGCGGTGGTGGCGCATGCCTTTAATCCCAGCACTTGGGAGGCAGAGGCATAAGAGATGTCCCAAAGAGGCCCAGCAATAACCTTTTTCCTAAATCTGTTTTTTTTTTCAGAACCAGAGTGGTGGTTAAGACCGCTGGCTGTTCTTGCAGAATATCTGGATTCAGCTCCCAGCACGTACATGGCAGCTCGCAGCCATCTGTAACTCCAGTTCCAGGGAATCTGATCCTCTTTTCTGACCTCATTGGCTACTAGACACACATGGTATACATACACACATGCAGGCAAAACACTCATCACATAAAAAAATAATCTTTAAAGTGTTTTTTCAATTAACATGTAGATGCTTCACTATGACTTTTTACCCATATATACCCCTGTACTTTGCTTAATTGAACATCCCATTGCAGCAATAACTTTTTTATGTGTGGCTGAGGGTAGCCAACTTTACATATCATTGATCACAGAACTTCTGGTAAAAAGTACAGCTCACCATATACAATTTACCTGTTATAAATTAAATGCAGGTACTAAGTTACTTTTGAAAACATACAGAAAATTTAAAAAGGCAATAACTATAAATAAAAGTGTCATAATTTAAGAACAGTGGTCAGTCGGGTGGTGGTGGCACACGCCTTTAATCCTAGCACTTGGGAGGAAGAAGCAGGTGGATCTCTGTGAGTTCAAAGCCAGCCTGGTCTACAGAGCAAATTCAAGGATAGGCTCTAAAGCTACACAGAGAAACCATGTCTTGAAAAACAAACAAACGAATAAACAAAAAAGTGCTCTAGAATAAAGCCACTCAGAATTTGGTCCTGCAACCAGGCATACGCCATCTTGTTACTGGTCTATTGAACTGTACACACGAACACGACAGTGAAGGGAAGAAGCCACCTAGCGACTTCAAGCAATGCAACTGAGTGGGTGCGTGTCTGCTGAATGCAGTAATTGAGTTGGGCATGACAGCTCACACTTGTAATCCCAGGAGGCTGAGAATGGAGGACCACCACAAGTCTGAGGCCAGCCCAGGCTATACAGTAAGTTCCAGGTCAGTAAGCCCAGGTCAGTAAGCCCAGTTCCTGGGCTGCAGAGTGAAACTTGTCTCAAAAACAACAAAAGCAAACAAGCAACAGCAAACCATGGTGCTGGGGACTTGGTTCAGTGGTAATAGGCTTGCCCTGGAAACACGAAGTCCCCAAGTTCGGTTCCCAGCACCCATGTGAAAGTCAGATGTGCCAATGCTAGGGATCCAGAGACCAGAGGATCCCTGGAATTTGGTGGCAGCCATTTTAACCAAATTCATGAACTCCAGGTTTAGCAGGAAACTTTTCTCAAAAAGTAGTAGAGAGTGATCAAGAAAGATCATGCGTTTTGACCTCTGGCATACCAGCTCACAGAAATGCATGACATAAACACATATGAACATGTACACACACACACACCACATACACACACACCACAGACACACACACATCTACTCCCCCCTTCTTGTACTTTAGACCTGTTTCTTATTTCATTTTGTCCTAACTTGATTTTTTATTATCTACTGAAGGAATTTAGTAACTTGTGTCTATCAGATAAATGTATTAATCTCACCATGGATTGGAAATAAAACAAACTGGAAATAAGGTCTTTCCCCTCCCGGGCTCCAGCAGCCCTGCAATAAATAGTCCATGAGTCACACAGAGGGCATCTGAGAGCAAGTTACACAGACGGTTAGGTCCTTGAGGTCCAGCAGTGGAGACTGCCCCAAACCAGAAGTCCCAGAGACCTCAATAGAGACAGAGGTGTCTCTCCTCCTGGCTCTGCTCCTGGCGGGGCTGTCTGCTTTCCCTGAGCTCCCAGGGCTTTTCTCACAGAAATTGTCTCAGTGTGAACAGTGTTCGGAAGGATTTCCTGCAGCCCCTTTCTA
Source organism: Ellobius talpinus (assembly GCA_001685095.1). Taxonomy (NCBI): domain Eukaryota; kingdom Metazoa; phylum Chordata; class Mammalia; order Rodentia; family Cricetidae; genus Ellobius; species Ellobius talpinus. The sequence continues at coordinate 28,772 of LOJH01002583.1, forward strand.
GGCAGCTTTGCTGTCCTTCCTTCCTCAGTGCTGCATTTGGCCAGCTGTAGCTCCTGATCTGACCTCCAGGCGCTGTCCACCTTCTCCCATCCCTATTGACACTCCGTAAATAAGGTCAGCAAGGCCGCTGAAAACATTCACACCCCTTCTCTTCTCAGCCATGCTGTGCTAAAATCACTTCACTGAATGCTTTCGGAAGTGAGCCTGCAACTCTTTTATTCTAGCATTAGCCACCAAGTTCAGCTGCTACTCAGAAAAGGCAGCTCATGGAGTGAGTCTGTGCCAAAAAGGGCAATTTAGGCAGCGGTGGTCCGTTTACAAGCTTCGTGTTTGCCACGGCTGTGGGCAATCCTGCACAGAAACGCACACTTACCAGCCTGTCCTGACTGACAGCTGTCTCATCCCAGGGACAGGGAACTGTTCCAGACACTGCTGTGAAACCCCTTCTGAAGGTAACCTCAGCCAAGGGACAGGTGAGTGGTACAAAGTCCTGCCAACTTCCTGGCCTTCTGTGGGAGGGGTCAAGACTGGGGCCTGCAGGAGCTCAAGTTCAAGGAGCCTTTGCTACATTCAGGCCCATCTCTAAGAGCCTAACATGCAGTAGCTCAATCTGGCCTCCCCAAGACCTACTGAGGAAGTCATTCTGGTTCCTTAAATTACAAAGTGCTTTTAACACAAAATTCAACTTCTGGGACACAAGTGTGTGTGTGCATGCATATGTGCATGTGTGTGTGTCCCAAGGTGGCCTTAAATTTGGGATCCTCCTGCCATTGGCTCTCAAGTGTTGGTTTTGCAGGTACCACCATGGGGACACTGGAAAGCCATGGCTCAGTGGTCTTGAGGACATGAACATTGTTGATCTGCCATCACCACTGTCCATCTTCAGAACATTTTTGTCTTTCCAGGCTGAACCTCTGCACTCAGGAAATGTAAGTGCTAGTTTTCCCTGCCTCTAGCCTCTGGCAACCACCACTCTACTTCCAGTTTCTATGGTTTGATTACTGGAAATGAGTGGAGAGTCTCCATTACAGAAACGGAAGCTGGGGCGGTGTCTATAACTTGTCCAAGGGAAGACCACTAGCAAAAGAAAAGCTTAGATTAGAACTCAGGAACTCTGGCTCTGGAGTCTATAGGGCATGCTGAAGGAAAGGGCATGTTAGCAAAAGGAACTAGCTGCTTCTTCCCTTAGGACGTTACAAGTCCCCACACCCGGCTGCAGCTTGACCAGAGCAGAATTGCACCAAACTGCTGTGATATATTAAGTGTCTCTCCTTGGAAAACTTGGCTGTGCCTTTTGGGCCTTTCATTTTTTTCCCCTCTATATGAGAATGAAATGATGTACCTCCCAGGTATGCTGAGAATTTGGGCAGAATATGCACACTGAGCAGAAACCCCACAGTGTATGCTCCCACCCACCTTCTCCACGCCTGCTTCCCTTGGAGGAGAACTGAAAACCCACCCTGACAAACAGAAGCCCAGGCAGCCTACAAGCTGCTCCCAAGAGCTAGTGTGCTGGGAAGTGAGGAGTGAGGAAGAGGAAGGGGCATGGCTTTGGGGAGAACTGGTGGAGAATGGAATAAAAGCCCTGGAACTGTACTCGTAGCCTTGGCGTGTCAGCATTGGCAAGAGAACCACAAGTGAACCTTGGTGGGCTCCTGGTAATGAAGAGCCAATCCTCTGCAGGAGGGCAGTGTCTGCCTGTCTGCAACCTCAGTGTAAACAAACAGTGGGCTCCTGATTGAATGCAGAGCACGGGACCACAGTGCCATGGGTTTTCCTACTTAGGAAATAAACTACCTGGATATACATTCAGCTGTGATTCCCCACACCCTCCACAGAAAATAAAAAGCATGAGGGATTGATTATGTGTAATTGGATGTTTCTGTCCCACCCAGTCCCATAACCATACAGTCCCAAAGAAACACACAGAGGCGTATATTATAAACTGCTTGGCCTATTAGCTCAGACTTACTATTAACTAGCTCTTGCAACTTAAATTAATCCATAATTCTTGTCTATTTTTAACCACGTGGCTTACTACCTTTTCTCAGTGCAGCATTTTCATTGTGCTTCCTCTGCATCTGGCTGGTGACCGCACACTGAGCCTTTCTTCTTTCCAGAATTCTCCTAGTCTGGTTGCCCCACCTATACTTCCTGCTTGGTTACTGGACAATCAGCATTTTATTAAACCAATACAAGTGGCAAATCTTAACAGGGTACAAGAGCATTATCCCACAGCAATTATGTTTGACACTTTTGGCCATCTAGGATATGAGACAAACTTCCACATTGCAAATCCTAGGAGTTTAGATCCCTGTGAAAGAAGCCAACTGAAAATGGGCTGCCCCAGTGATTTGAAGATGGTTTGTCCTTTGGAGACTCATGGCCAAGGTTAGTCCCCACTGAGCCACAAGGAAGGTGAAAACTTTATCCAACTATGATGCACAAGGTGAGGCCTTCGGATGGTGATTAGAGCTATATGGTTAGTTAATCTAGGGTCCACAGCTGTGCCTGGTTGGATTTATCAGAAGAGGTTAGGGTTTTCCAGTATGTACCCACATGCTCCCAGTCTTTCTGGGTGATGCTGTGTGTCACCATGAAACTCTATCAATAGAGTTCACCATTAAATGCAGTCCCTTGACTTTTGACCTCAAGAACCATAAGCCAGTCTAAACTTTCACCACACTGGGGTGGAACTCCAAACACCACAAATGCTAGTCAGGCACTCTCTCACTGAGCCACACCCCCAGTCTGTACTGCATTATTAACATCAGAAAACCACCTGGGACAGTTACACACTGTGTGTCTACCTTCTGTTGAGTCAAACTCTTGGACGCTCTGGAAAAGACTCCAAAGTGACAACACTAGAAAATCACTAGTTGCCAGGGTTGGAGGGAGGCAAGGATGACAGAGTGGGGATAGCACGGTGATACTATAATGGTGGCCACGTGTCATTGCTGTGCTACATTGCCCAAGGACCTAAAATGTGCACATAAAGAGTGAGCCTGAATATGCACTATGGTCTTTCTGGGTGTTGATTCTGTATGGATATAGGCAACAAGTGTGCCGCTCTGGTGGAGGCTGTTGCTATGAGAAGGCTATGGGAGGAAGAGAAGGGGATATAAAAGAGATCTCTGTACCTTCTTCAGTTTACAGTGAGCCTGCAATTGCTCTAAAGAAGAAAAATTCTTTTCATTTCAAAAAGGAGTGTGACGGGACCCAGCACGATAACATATGCCTATAATTGCAACATTTAGGAAGTAGAGGGTAGAGGACCAGGAGTTCAAGGTTACCTTCCACTATACAGTGGGTGTGAGGCCAGTCTGAGCTACAGGAAACCCTGTCAATAAATAAATGGATAAGATAAGATAAGGGTAGGGCCAGAACCTGAACTCTGCTGGTAACTGGGGAGCGAGGAGACCAGTGCTACATTTTGCAAACTTGCTTCTCTCTTTTGTTAGAAACATGGCAAAGTTTTCTGGTTCTCAGGGGGAAGAGGGGAACAAGAGGCAGCTTCAGGAGTACACTTGAAACAATTAGGAAGTTCCTGAAAGAAAGATATGCCCACAAGAAACTGGCCTACTGAACTTTGGTTGGTGGAAAAATATGGTAATAGCTTGAAGAGTGGAAGATACCACCCCAAGGGGGCATAGCTGCAGAAAGATGAACTCAGAAGATGCAGCAGCACTGCAGGGGAGGGAGGGGAGACAAAGGAGAGAATGGTTGAGCCAGCAGAGGCCCAGCCCAGGGGAAAGTAAAGGCTACCAAGAACTAGCCTTGGCTTTAGTGACAAATGATTAGCTGTCATTTGCATAGGGCCACCTGTGCAGAATGGCAGATGGAGTCCTAGGTCCTAACAGTTCCTCATCATAAAATAGATTCTCATTTGCATGAAATTAATGTTCAGACCCATTGCAAAATGGCTTCATTTATTGTCTGCTACTTCAGCAAGCAAGCAAGCAAACAAAATGCCTCTTTCTCTTTCATTTCATGGTAGATAATTTTCAAGGGGCTTTGGCAAATCAAAATCCCAAAGTGATCCTGGAGACTGACCAAACTGAGCAGCTGCGCTTAAAGAGATGTGGTTACAGGGACAAGACACTCTGCCACAGAAAAAAGAATTTGGTCCTGGTGTCATGTGGCCAGCTCAGCTGGGAAGTTGAACTTGGTAGAGGAATGAATATTAAAAGTTAATCCCTACGGCCTGCAGGTGGGAGACACTCTCCGTGGAATCTCTGTGGATCGGAAGCCTAGATGTCTCTCGTTTTCTGTATTCCACATGAGAAGGACCAGTTCTCTCATGAAGCCATGAAGTTTTGCCTAGCTGTCCCATTCTTGAACAGAAAGACTCTAACAGCCGTATGCTAGCTAGTTTTACGTCGGCTTGACACAAGCTATAGTCATTTGAGAGAAAGGAAGCTCAGTTGAGAAAATGTCTCCATAAGATCAGGGTGTAATTAGGCCTGTAGAGCATTTTTTAATTAGTTCTCAATGAGGAAGGTCTCCATTGTGGGTGGAGCCATCCTTGGGCTGGTGGTCCTGGGTTCTATAAGAAAGCAGACTGAGTAAGTCATGAGGAGCAAGCTGGCCAATGACTCAGGCATATTTTCAGCTAGCTCTTACATCTTGAATTAACCCATTTCTAATAATCTGTGTATCGCCATGAGACTGTGGCTTACTGATAAAGGTTCCGGGGCACCTGTCTCCTTTGGCAGCTACACGGCGTCTCCCTGACTCCACTTACTCTATCCCTATATCTCTGTTTGGTTTTCCTGCCTGGCTTTATTCTGCCCTAGGCTGAAGCAGCTTTATTCATCAACCAATAAAGCAGCACACACACAGAAAGACGTCCCACATCGGAGTACTCTACCAGTGCTCTGCTTTGGGTCTGAAAGTGGAAGTTGAAGTCAGGACTCTCCTTCCTTCCAGTTATCATTTCCTGGCCAATATAAACAGGAAAAAGGTCAGACAACATCGCCAAACAAAACATCCGAGTTTCCTTAAAAGATTAGCCTTGTCTTAGCTATGTAGCTCAAGCTGGCTACAAACTTGGGATCCCCTCAATTCAGTCTCCAGGGTGCTCGAGTTATAGACATGTACCACCAGGCCTGGCCAAGAATACTGACTTTTAAGTCAGACATGATGTGCATGCTTTTAATTTCAACTCTGGATACTAAGTTCCAGAACAGCTTAGGCTACATAGTGAGACTCTGTCTCAAGAAGGGGCAGTATTCCCTAGGAAACTCAAATATCTAATTAATGTCCAATCTGTGGGGCCTGGTTGCAAAAGGGCAGTTTGTGTGGGTCATAGCAATAAGCATAGGTATACAGAGTCTGATTGTGGGCAGTACCAAGTCTCCTCTGGCTCCTTCTGTGACAACATAAAGCTTAGGAACATCACAGAGTTCCACAGTCAGGGAAGGAACTGGTGTTCAGACAAAGGGTCTATACCCCTCTGTAAAGAGGGCTGAGCTTTACTCTACTAACAATAAAGAGGAATGATCTATACAGAGTTCTCACTGTGTGTCTCTTTGCTATATATATTGTGACCTGGAGGCTGGGTTCTATTTTCCCAAAATTCTAGAATTAAAAGTGGAGTTAGACTAACTGTTCCCAAGGCCACAGCTCCAGGGAGGAGGGCTTGAACTGATTCTAGTTCCGAGCCGGTATTTAGTTAGTCCACTATCATGTCATTTAAGAACTTTAAGAAGTCAGGGTGGTGGTGCATGCCTTTAATCCCAGCACTCGGAAGACAAAGGCAGGCAGATCTCTGTGAGTTCCAGGCCAGCCTGGTCTACAGAGAGAGTTTCAGGACAACCAGGACTACACAGAGAGATCCTGTCTTGAAAAACAAACAAAAGAGGAACTTTAAGAAGCATAAATTAATCTTCATAAGCACAGCTGAGCATTCATCACATGGAAAGAAACTCCAGAGATCAGTTTTCTTCTCTCTGGCTCTGGGTAACCTCACCTGGGTGATTCCATACCTGTCCGTGTGTCCCAAAGAGACTGCTCACCCCCCCTGTGTCTCTTAGTCTATAGAGGACAGCCTTTTCCTAAGTGAGGACAGAGTTATAATCAAGTCCCCTCCAGAAGGGGCTGTGATTCACATCTGAGCTTCAGAAAACAGTGTTTATTTAATTTAAAGGGGAGAGAAAACAAAATAAGCGTATGGGTACTAACAGATTTCTCCAGACCATAATTTGCATTCATTTTGCTTCCCAAGCATTTGATTTGTTTTTATTTTCAAACTGTGTTGTATCACATGCTAGGGAAATAGATTTACTTAATCTGGGTCCTGTGATTTCATTGTTTATCAATATCAATACCAAGGAGATGAGGGAAGCTAAGAGAAGCATCAGATGCTTCCCTCTGGAAAGCAAAAATGAGACTCACCAAAGCCCAAGACTTACCAAGGCTGGGACAGCCATCATGGCCAACAGCCACACCAAATGTCAGCTCTCAAGATATTCCCATGCAGCCAAGCTGACCTTGGCGCAAATGCAATCCAGAGACCTCAGTTCCTTCCCTAAAAATAGGATATGTGTTGATGTTCCCAGCGTGTGTCTAAACTTGCCCTGTGTTTAGCTTGAGGGCTGACATTCACTGACCCACAAACATTTCAAAAGAAGGAAGGATTCCAGTCTGGCTTTCATGGAGGCAGAGAATTTGGAACTGCAGGACTGGACCACAGAGGTCTTCGTTAGATTTCTCATCACAGTGCCCAAATACTTGACAAAAGAACCTTAAGGGATGGAGGAGGCAGGCTCAGAATTTTAGGAAAGCCATGGCAAGGCAGCCTTGCAGCAGCAGCAGCAGCAGCAGCAGCAGCAGGAGGTGTCTGGTTAAAGCTGCCTCTACAGGAGCCACGGCTCATCATCAGGCTTTCTCCTTCCCTTTCCTTCATTCATTCATTCTGGGCTCCCACCCCTTGAGTTGGTGCTGTCCACATCAAGGTGGGGCTTCTCTCCTTACTTAAACCTCTCAGGAAACACTACCACAGACAGGCCCAGAGGTGAGGCAGTGAGGTGGTTCTCAATCTAAGTTGACAATGGGGAGTAATTATCGTTGAGGTCATTTGGAGCGATCCTCATAGCTTGCCACCTCCTGTGCCTGTACTTCTTCATCCTTCACAAAGCTCCTCCATGATACGATTATTCACCGTCCCTACTCAGGCTACCAAAGCAAAATACCAAAAGCCTATGTCCAAGACCTTCATTTATTTATCCAGTCAGCTATGTTCAGTCGCTCTGTGCTGCCTCATTTGATTCTGACCACCCTCCCACCCTCCCCAACTGCGCTGCCCACGCATGTTCCCCCTTCCCACTGAGATTTCACTAATTTCCATTTTTCATTTATTCATGTATTTTTGAAACAACCTCTCATTGTGTAGCCCTAGCTAGCTTGGAACTAGCTATGTAGACCACATGGGTCTTGAACTCACAGAGATGACTTGCCCCTACCTCCTGGGTCCTGGGATTCAAGATCAGTGCCACCACACTAGGCACATTCCTTCCTCTGTGCCTTTGCCTAGGCTATTCCCTGTGACTGTTTCTCTCCCTGTACATTTGTATATTAGAGTTCTACTCAATCACAGGAATAATTCAACTATTTCTTTTCCAAGAAAACATCTTCAGATTTTTCTCAGATCTGTGTTAATCATTTCTTCGCCTACTTGCCACTGTCCTATTCTCCGTTAGGGGCTGTTCCCTTCTTTGAACTGTCTGATACTGTGGCACAAGCCTCTGATCCTTATATTTCAGTGGTATCATTTTATTATCATTCATTTACAGTTCATCTTCTCCACCCTCCACCGAAGTCCATCAAACAACAGCCACTTGGAGTATTTATGAGAACACAGGCATAATGAACCCTCTCTCTTCTGTTCTCATGGCCCTTGGTGTTCTTAATTGATGTCTTGCTTCATGTTTTAAACATAATTGGTATAAGCGACTCAGAACAAAAATTTTGTCTTTATATTTATCTTATGAATCTTTAAAAAAATCTGTGACAGTATCAAACAGTAGGCACCCACTAATTACTATTAAGATGGAAGATAATAAAATTAAATTCTCTTCTTTTCAGGTAGCTCTCTTGGGAGAGAATCAGTGGAGAGCTGGGGGTGGGGACATGCCAGTCAATATTTATTTAATCTGGCCAGCATTATTAGGTAAATTTATTATTAAATTAATTAAACATTGTTAAATTAATAACGAACTGAAGATTGGCCCATTATTTGCTGAGTGTCCACTGATAGGACACATTTGAGAGTTAAGTTAAAGAAGAAAAGATAAATACAGCGTGATCTGGATTTCCATAAGGCCACTGCAGGAATACTGAAGACAAAATCACATGAAAAGTCACCTATGAGGCTGGGCATGATGGTCCCCTCTGTAAAGCCAGCAATTGGGAAGGTATGACAGAACTGCCCCGAGTTTCACGCCATTCATGCCAACCTGGCTACATAGTGAACTCCAGGCTATCCAGGGCTATAGATGTCAAAATTATATCTTCAAAAAAACAAAAGAAAAGAAAGGAAGAAAAAGAAAACCTACTACAGTAGTGACTCAAGACCTGAAGCAATCCATAACTATGACAAGAGGAAGGGGAAATTAAGCTCACTTGAAAAATTAAGTATGCTGAATTTAGCCATAGCTAAATATACGCCAAGGGAAGGACTGTTGGCTGTGCTGACAGTATGTCCTGTACTCAGGTGGGTGTGGGTGGGTGAATTCAGTGTCCCTTTATATGGGAATGATGTGAGAGCTGGTGGGTAGCTCTAGTCTGCTAATGAAAGGTTGAGAAAAGAATGTGGATCCTCTCAATTTAAAACACGATTTGTTAAAACAGGCTCATGTATCCCAAACTTGTCTCAAATTCTCTTTCAGCTGAAGCTGGCCTTCCTGCCGTACCTTCCCAGTGCTAGGATTGCTGGCGTGCACTGTGTGCCCAACTTTCTTTTTATTTCTATTACTTTCCCCTAAAACCCAAACCTAGGGTCCACTGTTCCTTTGTGTAGAACTTGATATTGAGGGTGTATTTCTTTGTGTGATCAAGAGAGTGAAAACAAGCCTTTTGGCCAAGAAATACAACCCACAGGAGTTACAGCAGCCCCTCCATGCAGAGCCAGAGTGGCCGTCTCTCCAGGCCTGGAACTGTTCAGGAACCTCAGCTTCCATGAGCGGAGTCAACCCCACTCAATGGATGTCAACACCCAACACCGAGGCTGTGTTTGCAGGCTGTTCCTTTAGGGGTTCAATCAGTGCTTCTAGGGGATCAGGTTCTTGTGGCTCTGGATAGCACAGCCCCTGATGGGAATCCACCTAAGGAAGGAAGCACTTGTCATGATGTGCAACACAACTCCATAGGAGCAACACTTAAGAATTCCCATACAAGCCTTGTAAGCAAGACAATAATGGAATATCTTCCTGTGATGTGTTTTGATTTCCTTTCAGGTTTGGTGCTCTGGAGATTGAACTTGGGGCTTTGAGACACAGTCTTGCTGTGTTACCCAGACTGGTTGCTTATTTGTATGCTAAAGTGATTCTCTTGATTCAGCCTCGCAAGTATCTAGGACTACAAGTGTGTACCACTGTGCTCATGTTAAGAATGTCATTCTTAAAGGCAAGAAGAGAGAGAAGAAAGGAAGGAGGAAAATAAGGATGGGAAGGAAGGGAGGGAGGGAGGGAATTTGGGGAGGAATGGGTGGATAGATGGAGGGAGAAAGGGAGGGAAGTAAGAAGAAAGGGAGGGAGAAAGGAGGAAAAGAGGAAGGAAATATTGCTTAATCCAGAGATCTAAAATCAGAAGATGTAGCTCTCAAAGTGAGGGAGAAAGACACTTCCTCTGAACAACAAAGCCAGGTTACTCATTGTGGTGGTTTGAATGAACATGGCCCCCATAGACTCCTAGATTTGAAGGAGTCACCAGGGAGTGGTACTGTTTGAGAAGGACTAGGGGGTGTGGCCATATTTGGAGGAAGTGTGTCACTGGGGGTGGCTTTGAGGTTTCAAGAGCCCAAGCCAGGCCCAGTGGCTTGCTCTTTTCCTGCTACCTTTGGATCTGGATGTAGAACTTTCAGCTACTTCTCCAGTACCATATCTGCCTGTGTGGTGTTATGCTTCCCACCATGATGATAATGGACCAAACCTCTAAAACTGTAAGCCAATTCCAATTAAATATTTTCTTTCGTAAGAGTTGCCATGGTTGTGGTGTCTCTTCACAGAAATAGAACACTGACATGCATTACCAACAGATCTGCCCTGTAGGAAATATTAAAGGAAGTTCATCAAGCAGAAGAAATATAAGTCAAAAATAACAGAAAAATGAACAAGGAAAAACAAACTTTTTTCCTAGTTTTAATTATTCTAAAATACACCTGTTTAAAGCAGAGAGAATAACAATGTGTTATATGTTCACAGCATATACAAAAGTAAACTATAATACAACAGTCCCATAGGAGGTAGGAAAGATGGATAAGAATTCAAATTACAAAATCTTTTACCTTCTACTTGAAGGGATATGGTGTTAAGGAAAATTCAAATTACTTAAAATAAGTATTATAGGACCTTGAATAATTCTAGTATACATTGAAAGTCAATAAAGAAGATAAAAATAGAACCCTAAAATTTTTTTAGGCTGGATATGGTAGTGGGTGATTATAACATCAACACTCAGGAGGTGGTAGCAGGAGGATCAAGTCAGGAGTTTAAGGTCAGCCTTAACTACATGGAGAGTTTGAACATGAGATCCTGTGCTTGTCCCCAAGACTCACACCCACACAACCCACACACACACACCTGAACACAAGTATATGCACATACATAGACACACAAATATATACACACACATATATAGATGTAGAGACACACATGTTTAGATGTACACACATATATACATACACACATACATATAGGTATATGCACATAAACACACATATATATGTATATATAGACACACAAATATACACATACACACAGGTACACATATATACACATGTATATATACACACACATATATATACATACAGAAACACATATAGGTATATACATTTTATGTATACATACAGATACACACATAAAGATGCACATGCATATATATATACACAGACACATACACATATATACATATACATGGACACACAAATATTTACACATACAAACACATACATATATGCACATAAATACATATATACACACACATATAGAGGCACATACATATGAACAAACACACATAGACACAGAGTTCTCAGTTAAACCTAGAAAAGACATAAAATGAGCAACTGGAGCAAATAAGAACCACTGAAAAAATGGGAAATCTTAATGCAGTCTTATCAATAATCATATTAAATGTAAATGACCCACAAAAACCAGTATTGTCTGTCAGGTTAGATTTTGAAAACAACCTAGTTCTATACAATCTTCAGGAACCTTTTTTATTTTTAAATTTTTGTTCATCATCATTATTATATACTCTGTGTGTATGCATGCCACTGCACAGATGTGGAGGAAGCCAGAAGAGAACTTTTTGGAGTCAGTTCTCTCCTCCCATGTTGGATTCCTGGGACTAAACAAGTTGTCAGACTTATCCTTGAGCCATCTCACCAGCCCAAGAACCTTATTTTTACTGTAAGACATAGCTAGGTTAACAGTAAGCAGATGAAAAAGATATACAGGGAAACACTAACTAAAAGAAAGCTGAAGTAGCCATGTTAATTTTAGACAAATGTGAACTTTAGTCCAAGGGATGTAATCAGAAATAAATGATGTGGGAAGTCCTTCTGTATATATGTTGCTTTTATTGGTTAATGAARAAAGAAGCTGCTTTGGCCTATGACAGGGCAGAATAGAGCTAGACTGGGTGGGGGAGGGGGAACTAAACTGAATGCTGGGAGAAAGAAGGTGGAGTCAGTGAGACGCCATGTAGCCGCCAGAGAAGACAGATGTGCTGGAACCTTGCCGGTAAACTATGAGCCTCATGGTAAAATATAAAATAATAGAAATGGGCTAATTTAAGAATAAGAGCTAGCTAACAATACACTTAAGCAATTGCCCAAGTAGTGATTTAATTAATATAGTTTCTGTGTGGTTATTTCAAGTCTGAGCATCCAGGAACAAACAAGCAGCCTCTGCCTACAGATTGGTGCCAAAGTGGCCAACAATATCCATCTTTAAAAACAGTGGCTTCCTGGTTCATCAGCACAAATGGCTCTGACTCTTTGGGAGGTCCAGCTGCAGAACATTTAAATGGGGATTGTGAGCAGAGTGCTACAATTTACTTAATGGCAACATAGACCTGCTGTGTGTCTGAGAATGGGGCTGTGAGCATGATTTGCAGAGATGAACAGACCACCACCATGTTGGACTGGGCAGAGACAAAAGGCAAAGCAGCCTTAGTCCTAGCCACACCCACTTAGCATTTTTAAAAAAGAGCACTCTTGATCATAAAACAACAGATTTAGATAAAAAAGACCTCTTAATAGGTCACAATGTTGGATAAATATATGTAGGCTTGGGGGAGAGAAGAAATAGTTATAAAAGGAAGTAAATGGGTTAAAAAATAAAGTCTTCAAAGATGAAAGGAATAAAGAAAAATAAGCCACATAAAGATGGAATATAACAGAGTGGATTATGCATATTATTGTGTTTTATTTGAATTTTTACTGTGAATGAGCTAAGTACAGAGAGACATTCCATTGTATAAGCTGCTAAGCTAAACATTACACACACACACACATATATTAAAGGTATCTTGATTTCAAAATTTGGGTCTAAGGGTATGTTGCTTTGAAAAAGAGGTTCTGCTTTTGTTTTCACAGAAAATAAGAACCTGTGGATTCCTTCCAAACTAATGTGGTTTGCTGAACCAAAATCCCCCAAAAGGTCTCCATGAATCCCCCAAAAGAAAATACTTTACCTTACAGAAAGCAAGAAGCAGTTTGGAGAGAACTACGCCCAGTTTCCCAAATATTGCTTATAAATGTTGTTTACACTTAAAGGGGGATATGCTACAGAGATTTGCATTGGTATGGATCTTGGTTTATTGATAAAAATTTAAGGTCAATTTTGTTATATGTGTATTTCTGCTCTTATTTAAGGTATTGTGTTTGTGCAGCTCATTTAAAAATGTAATGTATAATTAAGAAATAGAGATTAATAGATAGTCATCTATAATAATCAAGTTTGTAGTCATGTTAATTAGGTTTTCTAGATATATAGAGATACATTTCAGTTAGATAATGTTCAATACTTTCAAAGGCCTACAGAATATAGCATTTAAAATGTTTTACGAAATTGGGACTTTTCATGACAATGAGACACATTGGCTCCTGGCAGCACCATTTTATTTCAAGAAGATTATAGGCATCAAAGAGGCTCCTTATGGAATTAGTTAGCCATTTGGGCAAGAAATTGCTTTTGTCTGTATTGCTTGATGGTATGCTGTATGAACTTAACATGCAGAACTCAGTGAAAAATGACTGCTGAAGCTGCCTAAAGGTGAGACGGTCCTTCAGGGTTACTGCTTCATCAAAGAGTCCGCCAGACATTCTGTAGGACATAGA
>LOJH01002584.1:6907-42330 GCA_001685095.1 Ellobius talpinus
AGCGAGTTCCAGGACAGGCTCCAAAGCTACAGAGAAACCCTGCCTCAAAAAAAGAAACAAAAAAAAAATAATATCTGTACAACAAACTAATGGGGAGGATTGAAGATGATTCATTTCAATAAAGTCAGAACTAAATTCTGATGAGTCAAGAACTACAATTTTGTTTCTTCCATCTTCAGCTGATCATGTAGCAGCTTATTAGTAACTTCTAATAAGAAAACCAACTGGATAAGTCCTTTGGTAAATGGCAGTCTTATAGAATGAATTGAATAGGATCATTATAAGATTTACATGCAAATTGTAGGCCTGATACTAATCCTGCTGTGCAGACAGGAAATCCATTTTTAATGACTTTGTCTCAATTTGTGTGTAGCCTGTAGAAAATGCACAGGAGCCTTTTAGTAACTACAAACATGAAATACATCTGATACCAACTTCTAGTTTTCTAAATTATTCCTGTTTATTTCTATAGTCAAAGAAAATGGGTTTTCCCCCTGTAACTCTGGCTGATCTCCAACTCAATAAGTAGACCAGGCTATCAATCATCTTGCTTCTGTCTCCCAAGCGTTAGGATACAGACATTTGCCACTGCCTGGCAGTACCAAGTTTTTAGTGTGTGTGTGTGCACGTGTGTGCGTGTGTGTGCGTGCGCGTGCTACGGATTAAACCTGGGCATTGTGCCTGCTAGGCAAGTATTCACAGAACTATATCCTAGCCCTTAAAAATTATTAATAATTTAGATAAATTATTAGTCTAGTCTAAATATTCATCAGGTTGTTAAGTTTCCTTAGTAAGAAATTGGTATTGCATAAGCATGGTAGCAGCTACCTTTATACTAGTAGTTGGTGGATAGAGGCAGGAGGATCAGGAACTCAAAGCCAGCCTTAATTAATTACATAGTGAGTTCAAGGCCAGCCAGAGCTAAATGAAGCTGCCACAAAAAAGCAACGAAATAAAAAAATTACTGCAGAATCAGATGTGGTGTAGAGGAACCATACTGACAATACCAGGTATAAAAAATAAGCTCTTTTAAGCCTTTTCTTCAGCTGTATTGTGGTCAAGTTCAGGCTGAAAATAGCCAAGCCAGCATCCCAAACATGTATTCAACACCTGCATTTAAGTTCCACTGCAAACAACCTGGAGTGAGCGTACAGCAAATTCATCAAAACCTTCACACACAGGTGCCGTTTCAGTTCAGAAGCATCTAACCCACACTGCATGTGTTTGCCTCAAATCTCAGCACTTATGAACTAGTCGTCAGATTCAAGTTAAAGATTGTTAACTGAATTTTCTGGCCTTGCTTCCTTACAGGGCCTTATTTCTCCATTCAAATTTCAATATAAAACTTTACCCAAATATTCATGTTACATTCACTCAAGCATAAACACCTAGCTTCTCCCTCCATACATTTAACAAGAAACTCTACCAGCTTCATAGATAACATGATTAAATCTCCCCCATGATTATGGATATATCCCAAGAACTGGACTAGCATGTTTAGTCACTACATTTGTATTTGCTAACAGAAGCGGAAACAGTTAAAAACTGCCACATTGTTTCACATTCCATAAAGCAGCTCAGTCAATCAACTCTCTAAAAATACTTTTAAGTTTTCCAACAGATAAAGACTGAATCTTGGGACATACTGATGTTTCCATACAGGAAAAACTCATGTTGAGACATACAAACTTCACAGGAAAATTATGTTTTCCATAAGTTATTGTTTTTATGCTCATTTTTTTATCTGCAGTCTGACTTGTTTCTACCCCAACTTCATAATTAGTTTAGATTTTACTCAAGAATATAGATTATAACCTATATAATTAGTGATTTTCCAGCTCTGTTCTTAATCCAAATTCACTGAACTGAAATACTGTTTTGCAGAGCTACATTTACACTTGGCTGATTATTTTGCCATGTTATAAGACACACTGTTTCCATGTAACACCACCTGAGCCTGGGATTACCCTGCAATAACTGGCCTCAACACTGCATTATGGTTTAACTGGCATCCCTTTTTTTCTACGTATACAAGGTATTGTTACACTGTCTTAGAAAGTACAGGTTATTAAAAGGCATAGTTCCAATTTTCTATTTCGAAGTCAACAATTTCCCTGTCTTCCCAGCCACTGTCCCAACATGGATATATGTCTGAAATGTTTAATTAGAAAGATTATCCAAACACAGGTCAATTTTATATAAAATATTTAATTTTTAAAACACAGGCTAGTCATGTCACATAAATAGTTCCACTTTAGGTTAGCTGCTTGTGGCCAGCAGAAGTGTCATGTGTGACGAATAAGAATAATTTTAGATGCTATCCCTTATAGTAAAGTCTGAAGTGCTAAGACTCACCATATTGAAAGTTCAGAGACTTGAATACTCTATTTTGCTAAATTTCAAAACATTTCTTCACTTCCTCTAATGTTTTATTAGTTAGTACTCAATACTCAAAAGCAAAATCTTTTTTCTTCCATTAATTTTGTTACACCAACAAAAATAATACCATCAAAAATAAAACGGTCAACTGAAAACTCATGTTATAGGCATAAAGTGAAAATTACCTTCTTTAGAATATTCTTACTGGTTCCTGAATCATGTTTTAAAATGCAGGGTCACAAATAGATACAGGGCATGAGGTTAAACTGGCTTGTCATAACAGTTTCTCTATTTAAGATTCCAATTAAAAAGTGACTATAACAGTTAAAAGTGTCAACTGGCACACTCAACTTCCCAGAGTTTCTAAGTCTATTAGTGATAAGGGAGATGCTGGTTATTTACCTTTGGTTCCTTTCTAGAAATATGATTTTGTGTTCATGTGTGAATGTAAAGCATAGTGAGACTTGACAACATTACAGTTATTCTTTCTTGGTTAAGTTTAATAGAAGAAAAAACATTAAAACAACCTAGTAGCACTGCTCTAATCTGGCAGAAGTTACAGTAAATTTCACAAAATTCTCTGAGTTTTCTTTCTGCTTTACTAAATTAAATCTAGGACATATTTCTACTTAAGTTGACTTTTAAAAATGACATAACTTAAGATATGGTGTTTGCCACCCTCCTTCTGTGAACTTTAATACATTTATTATGCGAATCATTATTACATACTTGCTTCAAAAATCCTGTCCTCCAAGTAGAAACTGGGTCAGCATGGCAGCCAGAAAGAAGAGAGTACTCTAAAATTCAGTCAGCTATTACTTTCAAACACTTAAGTGATAATGTTTTTTAGTACTTCCCAGAAGTAACAGAAGGTACTGCGTTCTCCCTTTCTTTTCTCTTATACCCCTACCAAGAGAAGGTAACAGTGAAAGTTAACACAGGCAAAAGACAGGCAGAAAAGGACAGTGTGACAGGCAGAGGGAATGGACTTAACAGAACTGGCCAGGCAACTCCTAAAAAGTGAGAGCTTCCTGCCTCTTCAACACAATGCAGACTCCCTTAAAAGACAAGTGGGTGTACAGGCTAACTTCATCCTCAGTCCTTAAGCTTACCAGTTAAGGCACTTACTCAACCCCTCCCACCCTGCCCATAGTTTTCATATAAAAACCACTATTTCATTTGAATGAATTTTGCTGGGTTATGGTAACCTGAAAAACAAAACAAAAATAATGTTGACCATTTTTTTATATAAAACTGTTGCATCAAGAGAAAGGTTGTGTTTTATTTTCTGAAATGAGCACAAAGTACACCTTTCACAATAACACTGAAAGCAGGTGCAAAGACTGACAGTGACCTTTGACTGAAGGTAGCTTTGTAAAAAGAAAATACCAAATAAATCAGTGCCCTTTCTGATTGTTGTAAAACTGGAAGGGTGAGGGAAAGGGTTGGTTGTTACATAAAAGTTGGTCCAAACTTACAAAAAAAAGCACAAGTGTGCATAGTTCAGAAGATCTGCAACAGGGCCATAAAAACATCATGTCCCTAATGTTAGCATCCACTTAAAACTGCAAGAATACAAAATAAAACTGTTAACTAAAATCTGTGACGATGTACAATCAATAGAGCTAGTTTTAAGATCAGCATGAAATTAAGCGAAGGTTTTTTTTTGTTTTTGTTTTTCACTATTGTATGCAAGACCCTTTTCCACATAAAAATAAAGCTGTTGTTGAATTAATATTATTCAAGTCTCTTGGATTGCTGCCTGAAATTGCAGCTAGAAAAGTCTTTCCAGATAAAAATGATGTGCCTGAGGAAAAACAAGATACTCAGTATGGTAACCCTCTGCCTCGACCTCTGCCAGCTGATGTGCTAATGTGTCCTCTGTATCCTTGTGAGTATCCAGGTCCTTGGGCAGGAGAAGTCCAGGTCTGCCCATGCATGAGGCTAGGGCCACCTGGATTTTCCTGTAAGTTACCACCATAGTTATAGTTGTGCATCTTTGCTGGCAAGGGATGAGTACTCTCTGGCCCTGTGGAAGGGTCGCTGCTGTTTGTGAGGACTGCTATAGGACCATGGCTATATTCAAATCTATGGTCCTTGTCTCCACTAAACAACATGGGACCAGCACTGAGGTAAATGTCTCCATATCCAGCTACTGAACTGGGAAATGACTCGGAAAAGGCAGAAGCTTGAGGTGGGCCACCAGTGTGAGATGAAGCAGTACTGTAGTTCTCCAAAGACTGAATATCTGAGTTTCCAATGAAACTACGCGGTTCCAACGGTGCAGCAGCAGAGCTACTTCCTAGACCATCACTGCTAACATAAGGAGCGGCAGAGAAAGCAGATCCAAAGTTGTCCTTATAGTCTGAAGTGGGCACATACGTGTCTCCTGTGGAATAATCAATACCACCTTCTCTTTTGGGATCCTCCTGGGGCTGATGCTGAGCAAGCAGCTGTAAGAGGGCTGCCTTGACTCCAGCATGAGGGTCGGTTAGTGAAGAACTAGTGGTGGGTACATGCTGGTTTTCTGTCCGATAATCCAGGTCCTCATCAGTGACTGGTGGTGGTTCAGGAGGTTCAGGAGGTCGTTGATCAGGGGGCAGAATCCGAGGCCGGTCTGGTTCTGGTGTCAAGTCCATTATCCTCCTGTCCTGGTGCTGGACGAGGTCATCTTGCCCTAAGTGAAACAAAAGCAAGTGTCAAAAGCTACTACAGAAAATGAAATACTAAAGGTGAGTGGTTCCAAGAATGATCAAACATTCAATGTCTAACAAATGTCAAATGCAAAAGGAGGTCTTACAAGTACCCATATTGTCCACCACCACTTAAACAAAAGGTCATTAAAGAAATAGACTATTCAGCTTTTCAAAGGTACTCTCTATGTTCACATTTAAAGCTTGGGGAATAGGTTACTACAGATAATATTTATCCTTTTGTGTTCAGAACAACGGGTTATTGGAAATTTATCTTAGAAAAAAATATAGTATTCATAAAGAATAATATAAATGGACAATTTGCTAACAATATATTCCAGGAAGTAAACTGAGTAGGTCACTATCACCAGTGACCTGAGAATGTCTTTACAAATGTCATCGAACAGTGAACACCATAGATACCAACAACTACTAGCCAGCCACTCACCAGATCCCGGAGTGCTGGGTTCTGGAGGTGGCCTGAGTTGTAAAGGCGCTTCATGTCCCGATCCATTTTCCCGCTCTTCTAGCATGACATCTTTCTGTTTTGACTGCTGAGCCTTTATTAACTGAGTCAAGAGAACTGCAAATGCACTCTGCACAGCAGCCTGGGCAGCATCAGTTTCCACTTTAGGCTGGATGGTCTGTGAAGGCTGAATTCCTCCCAATGATTTTGAAGACTCCTGTTGTGGTGTTGATGGATCTGTCTGTTTTTCACCTGTTGCCAAAATTCCAGCAGGAAGGTTTATTTTATTTAGCTGCTGTTGAGTCTCAGAGTTTACCTTAATGTTCAACACTTGGACAAAATCAGCCATATTAACACTTGATTTAGATTGTAGTAGGTTTAGAAGAATTGCCAATTCATTGTGGTTTAACGGCTGTCCGGGGCCTGTTATTACTAAAGACAAAATGTATTAATTAGAACTGCCATAATTCATAGATTTTCCAACCCCCAAAATGTCTTCATTACACATCATTTAAATTACATTTGAGGAAGGGCGTTCAGCAACAATGTAAAAAGAGCACTTCATTTTATTCATCATGATGTTCAAAATCTAACTACAACATAAATTAAAACTACATTCTATTTTGGGTAATCATCTTTAGGAGTATATGTTTCAAAAGAGAAACCAAGACCATCAGATGACCATATGTGCAGATTTGAACCATCAGCAGTGAAGACAGCTGTTAGCAGTGTCAGGTACTTTCTGAGTACTTTGTAGTTTATCAGTCTGAAAGAGTGCATAACTTGACAAAGGTCCTGGATTCTGAAATCCTTATCAGGCTATACTGCTCTCAAAAGTGAAGTTAACTTAGAAATTAAAACTAGAATATTTTGCAGAAAATGAGAAAAATCTCTGTATTTTTATTCAAATTACTTTTAAAAAAGTTAGGTCATTTTGAGTTAGAAAGGCCTACACAAACACGCATATTGCGTATTAACTCATTATCAGTAAGATACATCTAGTTTTTTTTTCTTTGTCCAATATTCAGTCTAGAACAGGCAGATTCCTGGGTTCTTGAGGGAAACTGAGATTTCATTTTATAAAAGCTGTCAACTAGCCAAGCATGGTGGCACACATCTTTAATCCCAGCCCGTGGGAAGCAGAGACGGGTGAAACTTTGTGAGTCTGGGGCCAACCTGGTTACAAAGAAAGTTACATGACAGCCAAGGCTACACAATGAAACCTTACCAATAAATAGATAAATATGAATGAATGAAATAACTGGGTATAAAGTATTCTTTTAAATAGCAGATTCCAATCTTTTAAAATATAGCTTCTTAGTAAGGATGATGTAAAGATATCGATCAATGGGCTAAAGAACTTCTATTGCTGTTTTGGCTGTCTTCCTATGTTTTCTATGCCTTAAGCATCCATAGACATTAAATACTGAACTTCACAGACTAGTTTTAATGAAAGGCATACTGACTCCTGAACTAGGGAAACAAGGAAAAAGAAATGTGACCAATCATGGCAAATACATGATGAGATTGCTTAACACTATAGTGTGAGCAGCAATGAGACCTCTGTGCTGGCACAAACAATAAAGGAATGCCAAGCTCACTAAAGAGGCTTCAGCGTTCACCTTTCTGCCATAATGTTTAAGCAGAACAAACACATTCAACACAGGTCATGAAGCAGTATGAACAAAACAAGCCACAGAAACATTACTGACCAGGCGCTACACTTGAGTTGCTTTGAGATTTCAATTGTGCAGGAGGCAGCACACCCTGGGGTGTATTAGTTCTACTGTCATCTAAGCCCAGAGACAGGTCCTTTCTGGGGGCTTTGATTGTGGAAAGATCATCAGTCATGCCCATCTGTTTCTGTCTTCTTCGCTTTTTACTCCATAATTCATGACAATCTTGCCACAAAGGAAGGCTGAAAAACATAGATGATCACTAAATCACAATGCCACGACAGGAAATGCTAATGTCACCATGTACCACTAGAGCTAGTCGCCTCCCGCAAACCTTCTGGAAGACCACACACGCGCGCACGCGCGCGCACACACACACGTACATACACACGTACATACATTAGTAAACTTCCATCATACTTCAGGGTTTTAACTTTAGCAATGGAGTATTTTTAATTATTTGTCCTAATTTTTATTCATGCATATAATGTCTGATTAAGTACATCCCACCTGCCCTCCCCTCAAGTTCCTTCCCTATCTCCTCTAAACCTCTATTCTCTCTCTTAAAACTCACTAAATCTACTTGGTGCTACCAGTATGTCCACGGATAAAGGGCTACCTGCTGGAACAGGAGTCAGCTCTACAGAGGCCACAGCCCTGAGAAAAAGGGTGACTGACTCTCCCTTTCGCAGCAGCCATTAATTGCCAATTTCTCCTCAGCTGAGAGTGGCCTTCATGACCCACTCCCTCCCACCAACTGGGATTCTATCTGACTTAATCCCATGTGGGCCTACTGCACACAGTCACAGCTGCTGTGCATTCACACATACAAGTGCCCTGTTGTAGAGATGACCTACTTTTGTCTTCTGGATAATCAATAAGTAATTGTTCATCAAAATTATGAAGAATACATATTAGTTAAAATCTGGCTATTACCCTTCATACAACCTTTTATAACCAGTTCTTATAGCACACTGTACACTGAACAGGATTTGAAAAAGGAGGAAGAAACATGCTATTTATAGAAGCCAGACATAAACAGAGTAAAAGCTAGAACATAAGATTTGTACAAAACTTTTTAGTAAAACTTTTTCTTTCACTTTTTAGTTACATATTTACTACTATTACCAATTCCTTTGAAAATAAACTGATTCTAAAGATGAGTCTCAAGAATAGTTAATCCAGACACAGAGAGGCTCATTACTCATCAACAGAATTCTGTGTGATTATTAACTACCAAAATTACCTCTAATTCTAGAATAATTTTTCATTTTAATATAATTCTATAACACTGAACACTAGTAAATAACTTTTTTCTTAAAGAAAGACAACTACTTGATTTACAAATATTTTCTTTTTATCCCAGTTACAGAGCCCATGGAAACTTACTATTACTTTTCTCTAGCTTAAAGGTGAGAAAACTAAGGCTTAGAAAGGTTAATAAACTTGCCCAGAATATCTAGACTCTTTTAAGCAATGCCATCTAGTGGTATACACCTGCTCTTCTCAACTTGATGTTTACCAAGAGGTACACAATGTCTTTCCAAGAGTGTACCTGGGGTTGTTTAAAGGGACTTCATCTCCACATAAACTCTTCAAAGAACTGAGCTAGAAGAATGCCCTGAATGCTCAAGTAAATTCTTCCACAATTACTTTCTCATATTATAAAATAAAGGCATATGCAACAGAATGGTTGAATCTTAGCAATATAATATTAAAAAATGTCATTTCCACAGGATTACAAAACAGCATGATACCTTTGTATAAAATGAAAAACAACTACATTTTTTAAATGTAATTTTTTATGAATACATACAGATGGCAACAGAAAATATATACAAGAATAAGGAAACAGGAATGATGGTTACCTCAGGAGAAAGAGGGCAACAGAACACGTAGGTAGGAGGAGGGATTATGATATGATTAAAGTGGGTTATTTTCAAGATTCTAGCTTTTGCTTGGTAGGCTCATGGCTGCTTATTAACATTTAAAAAACTAATTAAAGTAACTAAAATAAATAAAAGAGAGCCATGCATGGACCAATGATGAGTGACACAAGGATCATGATTAAACCAAGTCTGTGCACCTGAGGTCTGAAAACAAAACGAAGGCATACCTCTCAGCCATCTTACTATGGTGCATTGCCTCAGCGTGCAAAAACCTCCTGGATAACAAACAAAGGGACAATTGGAAAGGTTGACACTGGGAAGCTTTAAGGCATCAAAAACCCTCTAAAAGACTTTCCTTTCTGGGACTGTGTTTGTGTTTTATGATGTGTGCTTTAGCCTCTGTTGGGATGTTGATTTCAAATATACTGTAGTACCACAGATTAGGGTAAATAAAATCATTCAATATACCTCCTCCATTATGACAGCCAAGAAATACAATACTCTTGTGGAAAAGCAAAGAAATCCAGGAAAAGGATTTGTTCCCTCCCATAATTTAAAGAGATTCATTATGAATGAATTACCTTAACACTCATCTCTACAAAATATAAACATATGCTTACAATAATCTAATTAATGACACTGATTCTCCAAACAAATCAGGCATGTTCTCCAGATAATCAAAAGTCTGTGCTTCCTTGAAGGTTCAAATGCTGGCTCAGTCACTTAATTTGCTATCTTGTCAGCAAGTTACTGGACCTCTGTATCGCAGGTTTTCTTTAAAAATGGGATTAACAGTTATGACCTATTTCCTGCGGACAGACATAATATGTTAATGTCTATCGAGGGCGTAGCACTGTATTTGTGATTGATATCACTGACTGATCATCGCTCAATTGTCTAAAAGTAGTTTATCAAGACATATCACAAAATATTTAATTATAGATGGCCATATTGCGCAAGTGTTTAATGGTTTAATATTGCTAATAAGACATAGGCTAGTGGCCATCTAAATCACTTTTCAGTCACACAGTTATATAATGCTTTTTTTTGTTTTGTGTTTGTTTCTTGACAGGATTTCTCTGTGTAATAGCTCTACCTGTGTAGAACATACTTTGTAGACCAGGCTAGCCTCAAACTCACAGCAATCCAACTGCCTCTGCCTCCCGAGTGCTGGGATTAAAGGTGTGCACGACCACTGCCCGACTTATAAACTTTTAAAGTTACAAAGACATCAGAAAAGTTGATAAAAATATTCACTACACATTAGTGGAATTATTTCTGATTTAATACTTTTACTCGCTTTTTCCTAAAAAAATATTTTTCAACAATTTGATTATTTTAAAAATGTATCAAAAATGTTAGCTATATACTTATTTTTCAAAGGAATACCACTGCTATTTCATAGTTTTCTTATAAAGTAGAGGGTATAACGTGGTTTAGAGAACTTTTTATTTAAATACAGTATCAATGCAATTAAAACCTTGGCCTGACTGTTTCAGTATTGTATCTAAGTGCATACACACCATAATAGTTTCACAGAGTATCCATTAAGTATACTGCTATTTACTTTTTAATAGAAAAGCACAGTGAAGCATATTCTGATAAAATTAAATTTGAGTTACTGGGCCTTGTTTGACAAGAATTACAGTTTGTAACAAAAAGAAAACAAAACACGCAGAAATATATGAAGGCATAAAACAAAAACTGGTAGAGCCAGTAAAAAAAATTGATGAATATCTAAATGAGCTTTCAGGTCACATGATGTCCTTACTGTCAGGAGATCTGCAAGGGAAAGATTTTCAAATGATCTTATTTTTTTCTTTTTTTTAATTTGTGTGTGTTTGTCTGTAAATAAATCTGTGCAACATGCATACGTGATGTCCAGTCCACAAAAGTCAGAAGAGGGCATTTTATCCCCTGGAACTGGAGTTTTATACAGTAGCTGGAAACCAAACCAAGGTCCTCTGCAATGAATGATCTTAACCACTGAGCAAGACTTTTTGTTTGTTTGGGTTGTTTGTTGTTGTTGTTGTTGATGCCTATTTGTTTTGTTTTTGAGACAGGGTTTCTCTGTGTAACCCTGGCTGTCCTGCTCGGCTCTTTAGACCAGATTGGCCTTGAACTCACAGAGATCCAAGTGCTTCTGCCTCCTGAGTGCTGGGATTAAAGCATGCACCACAACTGCCGGAAATAAAAAAAGCTTTTGATACTTATTGTAGAAGGAGTTTAAAAACAGTGCTATAGCTATGCACAGCTCCTTTCAGTGACTGCTTATTTGCAAGGGCATTTTTGAAAATAAAAAGCAATATATAATGTGGAACCATGTCTCAATCTTCAGTAGATAGCACTGATTCAGAGGTATGTAAATTACTTCATGAATTACTTAGAGGAAAAGATCTCAGCTCGATCACTTCTAATAGACTGCATAACTAACAAAATTCACTGATGGTTTTAACCGAAATGTTTACTAATACAGCACAAAATTATCATACTAACATTCATACATAGTACAGTATAAGAAATGTTTTAAAATTAAAATCTATTGGTAGATACAGCCTGTTTTAAAAAAGTACAATACCATGATTAATATACTAGTTACATTAGAATAAAAATGTAAGAAGTGGAAGTTCAAGATCAAAACAGTACAATGTCCAAATGCTGAAGTTTTTCTAAGCTACTATACACATAACTTGAAAGGCCTCAATATATAGACCCCGGTGGATACATTTACAAGATTAATATTTACAAGATTAATGTAAGTGTAATACTTAAAACCATTAATTAAAAATTCACCATTACATCTTTTGCAACTTGTAAACATGATTTCAGAAATTAACAACTCCAAATAAGCTTGATACAGTTTTATGAGAATCCTTTCATGTGGACTATGTTATTAAATTGCACTACCAATAACAGGACAAAATCATATTATATTCTTGAAGAACTCTACCAGGAAACACATATTACCTTGTAGGTATTATTCTGGCACTGAAAAATACTAATCTAATCGTGATTACAGAAAAGCAATCAAAATAAGATTTGGGGATGTTGGCTCTTATTAGGACTGAAGATACAGTTTAGTGGCAGCACTTGCCTGGTATGTGAGGCCCTGGGTTTGATGTCCACTAAAAAAAGAAGTCACTGTCATCAAAACCCTCTAAGGGTGACAAAAAAGTGAAGAGATATGTGACTCCACAGGAAGTTTTGAAAAAAAAAAGTTATTGGACTATTGGAGAGACTTTAATAAGCACTATTATTAATTCTTATGCTTTATAATAGGATGTATAGAGAAGTTCTAGTTGTTATAGATTCAGGCAACAATATTCAATTACTTCAGAAAAAGTTGATAAAGTAACAAAGCAAATGTGTTCACATGTCAATAATTACTGAATATATATAAATGCTTGTTTTCCTATTCTATCTTTCTGTAGAGATGAAAACGCAAAATCAAAAGTTAAAAGAGAAAAAAGTCACTTTGATAGGTGACTATAGTCAAACCACTTGGAAAATACTGATATATTCTAAATAAACAAAAGAACAACAAATATTAAACACATAGTTCAATGGTGTCTGATCCAGGTATGGTGGTGCAAACCTATCATTCCAGCACTCAAGAGGCATAGGCAGGAGGATATTGAGTTCAGGTCAACCTGTGCTAAACTCTGAGTGTAGTACAACCAAACTCTGAGTCAAAAGAAAAAAAAGTAAAAAATAAAAACAGAAACAACAGAAAACCTAGTGAATAACTCAGTCATTCTGTATGTCAGATGATAGTTACTCTTTAATTTTCAAACTATCCCATGGGCCATTTATATATAGTTCAATATAATCTTAATGGAGTTTAACATGACAAGCCCTGTGAAAATAAACTCCATGTAACTGGTAAGTGGAAGAGCCAGAATTTGAACTCTAAAGCTCATGCTTATTCATTAGAACTCTGTGCATTATATTATACAAAAATATTTTATGGAGACAGGCTTGCTTTGTAATGCTGTAATGATCACGTTAAGAGTTACCAAGGAAATACCTACAAAACTTTAGAACCTATCATGGAGAGGCAAATGGACTGCCTTCTTCCCAACCAATCCTAGACAAATTATAGAAGCTGTAAGAAGATTCAAGAAATCAGCTATCCCGATTCCCCAAACTATGCATTTTCTTTCTATGATCTTACTCATTGCAAACATTATTCTAGGTAATGTTAAGGATTTTTCTATTGTACAGGATATGTTACAGAGTATTTCCAGATCTTATTTCTTATAAATCTGACTTCACTTTGAGAGCTGGCACCACCCTTTACCATATTTGTATTCTTGGGCAAGTTTTTTAACCTCTTTGAGCCTGCTTCCTCCTCTGTTAAGCAGTGGTAGTAGTAGTAATAATAATAGTAGTAGTAATAATAATAATAATAATACCTACCTTAGAGGGTTGTAAAAATTAAGCTTATTAGCACAGCACTCAAAAGCTTCCACTAAAGCAGGACCACTAGAGGCCAAGGTCCTGATGGATGTACTCCACCACATTGAGGGGTTCTTATTCTTAGAGGTTCTTATTCTTAGCAGCTAAAGAAATGTTTTTGCTGTTCTATTGTAAACTCAATAAACAAGCACCTGCACTCTTGATGTGCAAATACTTTTCTCCTGTTTTACCTAACTAACTTAGTCACAGAATATCTTCTGCTCATGACAACTAATTAGCAAAGTTTTCAAAGCTGTCCAGATTCTGCAAAAATAAAATCTAAAACAAAAGAACATCACTTACTCTGGCGGAGGCATTTTGGAGGGTTCCACATCTCGTAGAAACTCACACTGAAGAGCCTGTTCAGCAGTGCACCGCTTACTGGGATCCAAGGCAAGCATGTAATCAAATAAGTCGAGCGCAGCTGCAGGGATACTAGCACCAGAGGACACAAAAGTCAAGCACTGTCTTCACACAAGCTCTATGCTTCTGTGAGCACTTATTTTAAAGAAATGTATTTGGGGGGGGCTGGAGAGATGGCTCAGTGGTTAAGAGCATTGCCTGCTCTTCCANATACACACAGACAAAATATTGTATACATAATAAATAAATAAATATTTTAGAAAAGCTGTATTTGGCATCAAATTTGAAAAGTAATTTAAAATTGTATTTTAAATACCAACTTCTTACTCTGATTACCTGTATCTTTAAAATCCTCATTACTTTGTTATTAACTAATAATTCACAGTTATTAAAGTTTTTTCATGTAAACAAATACAGCATACTAGCCCAGTTATTGACTCTGGGGTGAAGGCCTCTCTGTGTAGCAAAGGGAAATAGGCAACACAAAGCCCTAGAAGCAGAGCTGCAATACGCCTGTCTGGGTCACTATGACAGAATTCTTAAGAACTGACTCTCCGAATTGTGTGTGCTAAGGTACACACCCATATTCTCAGCACCTAACAGTCAAGATCAAGAAAGAGTTCAAGGTCAACCTCAGCTACATAGAGAATACAAGGAGAGCTTGTAAAACTTTGCTTCAAATAGCAACAAAAGACAAAAACTAAACAAAACAAAAAACCTTAAACCTCAAAGTGACTTCAAAGTAAACAATCAATGCAATATGGATATTTAAGCATCCCTTTCTTACAAAACAAATTCTTCTCTTAACTTTCGCCGATATTGCTTCTTTGGTTTCATGGTGTTGAAATATGGCAGTTTGATTACATCAGGCCACACTGCAGGACAAGGACTCCCACATATACGGCTAAACAATACAAAAAAAAAGAAATTTTATGATACAAACTACATACAAAAAACTAATAAATACCACCAGTATTTAAAAGAAAATCAAGTAGTTGTTAATACAAAAGACCTTCATATAATGTATAAGAATATTCACAATTTAATTTGAAAATCCCCAAATCTTCCACAAATACATTTAGTCTAGTGAAGAACCTTCCTATTAAATAAAATCTTACAACACGGGTGATGTTTAGAATATACGGCCTATATGTTACAAATTAAGGAAATGAATTTAGTAATATGTCTCACTCTGGTTTGGGAGTGTTTGCATGGTCTCTCACAAACATAAGGTAGCCTGGTATGAACAGCAGAAACGAACTTCCTAAATAACTACCTCTAGATGCAAACAAGAGCACCCTGAAGGTAGTAGACTTGAAGTATGCAGTTCTGCAGTTTTAGCAGTGCCATTGGTCATGAGCATTTATGTATTTTAATTGCTCTACTCTTTGACCACCTTGAAATTCCTCAATAGTTTGGTATAAACACAGGTAATAACATTGGGAAAATAGGCTTTAGTATATAAAAATCACAAGATTATATGGATATCATTAGTAAAACTGTCAGTAAGGCTTAACATGTTAAGAAAAAAAGGGCATTCATATGAAGCTCATCCCCTCTCAGAATGCATCTTTTCCTAGACTACTCCTTCGTTTCTGCTAGATTCTAAGCAGCTGTACCCTCATCAGTCTACTGAACAAGGTCTTTTCTTCCCAAGACTATGTAGAATGGATGTTCCTTCACATGCTATCTGTTTCTTTAGCATTTGTGTCATCCTTTGTGTTCTGACTACATAGCTAGATGGTTCTCTTGGTTCCTGGCACCTGCATGCACATTAATAATATAGAGTATACTGGAATAGAGAGATGAAGGGGACTTTCAACTCCTGATATTAAAGAAAACTTAATTGAGAGAAAAGATGAAGATTTTTGGCTATAGTTCTAAGTATAAATCACAGCCAGGTGGGAGAGAATAACAGAAATATGTTACAGGCAGAGAAAAAACACGTGCCTATTAACACTCACACAAACACAAGCTAAAGAGTTTCAAATGTTTTCTTATATGCACTGTTGAAAAGTAAGTACTAAAGTTATCAAGAAGCAGAACACAAGACCCCAAAATTCTTGATATTCTAAACTTAAAAGTTTTGCATTTCATTTCCATCCTGGCAATAATCTATTTAAGTTTTTTTTTCTATAAGACCTTGTGTTTCCTATTGACAGCTTTCTCACCACCCCCTCCACCAGAGACAAGGTTTCTTTGTGGTTTTGGAGACTATCCTGGAACTTGCTCTGTAGATCGGGCTGGTCTCAAACTCACAGAGATCCGCCTGCCTCTGCATCCTGAGGAATGGGATTAAAGATGGGAGCTTGGTCTTTTTTTTTATTTTTTGATTGTTTTTAGCCCATTGTATTTTCTAAGCAGTTAATCTGGAAATATATAGGAAAGGGTCAAAATTGAAGCTTTACAGATTTACAAAACACACACACACGAGTTACCAATTCTCAAACAGTGCTAAAATGATGATGATGATGGCACATTATAAGGCCAATTTTGATCTCTAGTTTTAACAGAAATGCTTTCAATTTAATCTCTTGGAAAGCTGGTATATGTTGGTTTGAGAAAAACAGAATATACGTTGAAATATATTAACAAACACAGATAAAAGTTCCCACATAGCTACTATTAAGAACCTATTCCTTGAGCCAACTGTGGTGGTACACTCCTTAATCTTTGCACTCGAGAGCCAGAGACAGTAGATCTGATCTCTGAGTTCAGACAGACTGGTCTACTTAAACTCTAGGCCAGCCAGTGATGAAAAGTAAGTCCCCACCCCATGTATGTGTACTACAAATATAAATTTGGGGATTCCTATCCCTTGAACTCCAAGGTACTCTCAGTATGTAGCTATGACATACAAATATGCCATCACCAAACATTTTGCATGCTGGGCATAGTTGTCACATGTCCATAATCCCAACATTTGGGAGCCAGTAATATTATCACAACCTTGAGGCCAACCTGGTCTACAAAGTGATTCTAAGGCTAGCTGGAGTGAAATAGTGAGGCTATATAATTGGCTCAAAAAATTAAAAAAGAATTTTTAAGCCAAATTACTCTGACTTGCTATCCTCTATATTACAGCCTATTGCCCACACACATTAACTTCTTTGCTTTTTAGAGTTCTCATGTAATTCCACTAATTCATATATATTATATGAATATATCTATTCAAGTAGTTCTGTTATTGTAATTTTGTTTGAATAAGCTGTATTAAGTTCTCCTATCCTTAAAAAAAGTCCTCTGGTTCTTTTCTTCTTAATGTCCCCAACTCCCTTCCTAATTATTTCCAAATTTATCCTTCCACAGATAGAAAAAACAAAAACAAGTGTTCAGTGTGAAAAGCAGTGTTTGGAAATTCTGGCTATACTGTAAGGTAAGACAAAATTAGACTGGAGAGCTGGCTCAGCAGTTAAGTGCATGTACTGTTCCTGCAGAAGGCCAGATGTTCCAATACCCTCTTTCTGGACTCCCTAGGCTCTGCATGTATATGATATATACCCATCCATATAAAATTTTAAAAAAACAATGTTTTGGGTTTTTTTTTCCTTCAAATCAGAGTTTCACCATGTAATTCTGGCTGTCCTGAAACTCATGAAACAGGCCAGACTGACATCAAATCCAGAGATCTGCTTGCTTCTACTTCTGGAGTGCTAGGACTAAATGTATGTGTCACTACACCCTGCTGATATATACAATGAGTGAGAGGAACAATATAAAATGGGGTTGGAGAGATGGCTCAATGGTTAAGAGCATATGCTGCTCTTGCAGAGGACCCCACAACTGAAGGCTCACAACCACTTACTTGAAACTCTAGCACCTTTGGCACTCTTGGAGAACTTACACACATGTGCACAAACCCACATACTTAAAAATAAAAATAAACAAAAAAGCAAACAACATTTAAGAAAGGATAAACTGCCATTTTAAAGTCCTTTAAAGCCTAATAATCAAAAGCAAATTATGCCTTTCCAACAGTCATTTAAAAACTATTTTAGTTTTTAATTATGCATATTGTATGGATCTGTGTATAAATTTGTACATATAAATATGATGCCCTGTGGAAGTTAGAACAGAGTATCATATCCCCTGGAACTGTAATTACAGGCAATTGTTAGCTGTTTGATGTGGGTGCTAGGAATCAAACTCAGATCCTAGGCAAGAACAGCAAATGCTCTTAACCACTGAGTCATCTCTCCAGATCCTTCTCCAACAGTTTCTAAAATCTTAAAATTTTAAGATTATGGATTTTCAATATTCCAGATGCACACACACTGGCGATTTTATCAGAAGGATGTCCTCCCACCCCACTGTATTTTCTAGTTGGTATACAATTTAAAAGCTACTGTTTTCTGTACAGATAAGTATATGGCAAATATATTTTAATGTATCATGAGTCTTTTAATTTTGTCAGTTTAATCAACCTTTTTGTTCTCATGCAATTTTAGGCAATTACTAGAAGGCAATTTTGCTTTTACCTTTTTCTCTAATATTCTATCATTAAGTATTATTATGGCTATTAGTGATATAAATTTTTACTATATTTAATACTCCCTTATACTTAAAGAGCTTACCCCTCAGCAAATACTTATTCAAATCTATTAAATAAACAGATTGTGCCATTTCTATTAAAATGACAAATTACAGCAAAAAAATTTGTCCTAATTCCTTGTATTCTTGAGATGAACCTTATTTATGTTAATGCTATAAAACATTTTAACATTTTTCTATTCGTTCTTTAAAAAGTTCCTACATGAATACAATGTATTTTATCATAATAAAGTTCTTTTTTTTTCTTTAAAGGATGGGTAGTTTTTGTTGCTATTGATGTTTTTAATAATTTAGTTTTATTTTATGTGCGGGTGTCAGATCCCCTTCCCTGGAGTTACAGACAGTTGTGAACTGCCAATTGGGTACTGGGAATCAAACCTGGGTCCTCTGGAAGAAGAACCAGTGGTCTTAACTGCTGAGCCTTCTCTATAGCCCTCCTGATAAAGTTCTTAATGAAAACCAGAATACTGTTTGCTTTATCTCCTCTAGAAATCTCAAACATAGAAAATTTTAATAATGTCTTTATTAAATATTACTGTTGGTGCATTCTATATAAAAAGTTCCAGAAGTCCCATTTCTTGCATGGATACAATCATTAATTCAAAGCTCAATTTTTCCACTTATTAACTTGAAAGAGCCTAAATAAATTCACTTTTCTAAGATTTAGCTTTTTAAACTAAACAGAAGACACTGAACTATATGAAGGTTTAACTGAAATAATTCAGCCGAAATGACTAGAGCAATGTTTCTTTTAAAGACTAGCTCCAGCATCCAACAAAATCAGTACCAACAATTAAAAAAAAAAAGGTTTAGAGGGAATCATAGTAAAGGAAAATACACAATACATAATTTAAGGATTTATTTTCTAACCTGCCAAGGCTTCCTCTTTGAAGAAGATACATATCACTAACTTGTACATGTCATACCCACAACAGATCATTGACATTTAGCTTTGGTCTCTAGTTTGTGCATTTCTTTTAAGTATAAAGATTAAAAGCATTTTCAATATACTAGCATAATAATCCTTTTCTTTTTACTTTTCTTTCACATATGAAATTTTTGCTTATTGCTAACTAGTGAACGATGTTTTAAAGTTTCTGAGAAATACTGATTCTGTTTACCTAAACTACATTAAATAACTTAAAAAAAATTCAACATCCACCCACCTCTTGATATTCACATTTCTTAACTGAGTAGGATAAATATGTACCCTTACTAGAAAGTTCCAGGCTACTAACCCCATTCTTTTAGCATGCCATATCTTCAAGATAATATTTCCTGAGGAATATAGAAAATAAAAGTATGAAACAGAAAGTTGGGAAACTGTTATACAATAGTTTAAGGAACATTGTAACTAATGGTTTTATAAATACTTAGCAAGAATTTACCACTAACATGCCCCAGCCTGGTTCTTCAACGTAATACTTCAATAGTGTTATTTTATATATTTAGGGCTTTCTAACGTATTTAAAATTATGCTTTGTGAATTAAATGATCTCATAGTTTTTATTTTCTTTATATCTGAAGTAATTTTCTCTATTAAAGTCTTCATTCACTGAATTTCTTTTCACATTCATAAGTTACAAAATTTACATGGTGCATATGTATAAATAATCCCAAAATGAAATCTTGGATTTATTCATAAAGTTCTACATTTTCTGTATTGTAGCTCACTAAGTATTTTTCAGTCCCTGGTTTTATTTTGCTGCTTCAGTTTGTCACCTGCATGCTCACTTCATTGTTTCCATTCTTACTTATACAATATAGTCCTTGACTCGCTTAACAACTGGGATCTTAACTGCACTGTCAGGCGATTCTCTCATCGTATAAACATCAGAGGATGTACTTAAATCTACTTCATAAAGGTCAATCACTTGATGTGGCTTCTTGGTACAATCAAAAGAGGCAGTTATATTAGGTTGCAGCCAGTAACATGGCATATTTTTACAATAAACTTATTTTTTAAGTACAAGTACACATGAGAATAGCAAGTACAATACACTAAATAAACCAGTAGTGGTTTATTGCCATTAGTGAGTATTATGTACTTAATGATTGTGGTAATTTGAACATAATTGGCCCCCATAAGCTCATAGAGAGTGGCACTATTAGGAGGTGTGGTCTGTTGGCAGAAGTGGGGTTAGGCCTTGAGGTCTCCTATGCTCAAGTTATACTTAGTTCAGTTCACATCTGTCTGTCAGTTCCTGCTGTCTGCGGATCAAAGATGTGGAATTCTCAGCTCCTTCTCAGCACCATGTCTGCCTGCATGCTGCCATGTCTCCTCATGATGATAATGTCCTGAACCTCTGACTTGCAAGCCACCCAATTAAAGGTTTTCCTTTATAAGAGTTGTTGTGGTCATGGTGTCTCTTCACAGCAACAGAAACCCTAACTATCATAATGACTGTATGTACTATGTTTACAAATGACTAACACAGAAGAGTGGGCATCCCAAACTGTAAGCCATCTGTGCAACACCATGTTAAAAATAACTCTGATAGCATTAGTTGGTAGAAATTTTCAGCTTTATTGGATCACCACTGTCCATACAATTTGTGGTTGACCAAAGGTCAGTAAACAGCACACGACTGCATTGACGGCCATATTTTCTCCTAAGAAAATATTTAAACCATGACATTTTTATGTTTGATGTACATGATTTGATTTGTCTATGTATGTCTCAGCAGGCATGTCCATGTGCAGTGGCAGATGTCTGGAGAGGATAGCTTTCAGAAATTAGTTCTCTCCTTCCATCATACTGGTCCTTTGGTTCAAACTCAGGTCACTAGGCTTTGTGGCAAGTGTCTTTTCTTTACCCAATGAACCACCTCCCCACCTCTACTGCTCTTTTTAAAATATGTATTTCACCTTCATTTTTGCATTCTAACTTTGTTCTGTTTTATTTGAATATATTCTACTTAATTCTTTGATAATTCTCATTTTTGGTGTATCCTAATATTTAACTAATGCTTATAAAAGTTTATATTAGCACTGAAAAGTATATTTGGAGCAACACTTCCTCTTGATTCTAGTTCATTTGTCTGTCATACCAAAAAGGAAAGATAAAAGCTTGATGTGTTCCTGGTAAACTCTATTCCTGCTTTGGTTTGTATGTCTCTTAAATTTCATGTGTTAAAAAAATTAACCCCAAAGTCCAATGTTAATGGAATTTGATAAATTCTGTGGGGTGGGAAAGTCAGTAGGACTCATTAATGAGTTACTGCAGGGCCATCTCTATTATAAAAACTAGCCTCTGCTTAGCTTTATCTGTCTCTCCCTGTGTCATCTTAGGGCTTTGCAGAGTTTGCTATTAATAAAAGGACCTTGCCATCCATAGCTTCTCAATCCTGAACTGCCTTGAGAATCATAAACTGAACCTCTATTCAGTATGTATTATCTAGCCTATGGCATTCGGGTAGTAACAAAAGGAAACACGTTGACACACCCCTTTATCTTAATCATTTCATTAAAAGTTCCATGTCTGGACACCGGTGGGACATGTGCTTCAATTTTATGAGGCAACTGGCTGCCCTGGAATTGAAGCAGTGCTAGTTCTGACTAGGGTACGTTTGACTATAGTGGGCACGTTATCCCCAGAGAAAAGAGGCTCTAACATACCTTTTTGTTTCTATTCTGTGCTCTATAGCAGCAGAAGAAAAAATAATCTGATTTAATCTCTGGAAAGAACAATATTAAAGTTTGGGAGGGGGCTTTATTTTTTTTCTTTTGAGGGGAGAATTAAGAGGTAGCTAAACTCTAACCCTGTAAATGAACTTCTCCAAAGGCAAAATATCCATTCTCCAGACCTTCTCTCCTTTGATAAAAGTATTTTCTTTCTGGATGATATATTTCAAATTTTTAAGATGAAGTTGGGAATCCTTCTCTGGTTATTGTCTGTTGCTTTATATTTATTTTGTTTAGTTAGAAAAGAGAAATGCTGTAAATTCATGTCTCCTTTAAAATTCTCACCAAAACACCTTATTCTCACTGATACTTTCATGCACATCTTCTAAGTTCTAAATTTACATTGTTATAGAGAAAACCAAACTCTTTTAAAAAATAAAAGAATTTAAAACTTGGTGAGATACTTTATACCTGTAATTTCAGTACTAATGAGGCTAAGGCAAGAGAACTTCTAAGAGTTCAAAGTCAGCCTGAGCTACATAGTAAGCTTGAAGCCAGCCTGCACTAGAATGTGAAATCCCTTCTTCATAGGAAAAGAAAAAGACAAAACAAAACAATTCTCTTAAAAAGCAATATAAACAGAAAGTTGACTAATGTGTATGAGTTAACTGCTTGTAAGTTATATCCTGACAGCCTACAAAAAATGACATATGTTGATATGTATACACATATATTCTGGTATGCACACAGACACAGTTAAATGTAAACTTACCATGTGTACACAGAATGAAGTATTTATTCTCCTAACTCACATTACTCTTCCTTCTCAGTCCTATGAGGGACTAAGTTCTGTGTTTTAATCCATCTCTTCATCACAAAAACACCATAACAAAGACAGGAATAAACAAAAACATCTTTAAAATCCTTAGTTTTATCAGAACCAGGATCAGAGGGCCCACACTCTAGTTTGACCTCCTTTTAGTAGTCACTAGACTTCAAGAGAACCATGCTGCTCGCCTGAAGAGACAAGCCTGAAATGAGTTCAATACTCTGTGGAGCATAACGTCATCCATGCCCAAAACTGTCACCAGCTGCTTACCTTATTAGCTCTAGCTGTGCGAGTTCCTGATTTGCTTGAAATATAGGCTTTTTAGTGAAGAGTTCACCAAGGATACACCTAGTAGAGAAAAGTAGAGCTGTCATTATTAATTTTTCTCATCTGAACTCACTATAAAACTTTTTAGTACTATAAGCCAATGTTCCTATCTTACCCACAGCTCCATACATCAATAGCTGGTGTATATCGTTCTTCTCCCAAGAGCAGTTCAGGTGGACGGTACCACAAAGTAATGACCTTGTTAGTATATGGGCGACTAAAAAACAAAACACACACACACACAGATAGCACTCTTTAAAGTTAGCACTTGTAGTAAGAGATTCTCTTAAGAAATACTATTTTGGATAATCAAAGCAATCTTACAATTAGAATTAAAACTAAGGTATTTAATACACAACCAAACACATGGACAGTAAGCAGAAATTCCCTCAACACAAGAATATAAAAATAAGCAGTTAGCTATTAACTGTAATTTGGTCAAAAAGAAGTCATTCATCAACTCAACTGCTGAGCAATTATTTTCCTTTTCATAAAAGCTCTTTAAATGATTAATTCATAAAGGAATGGGTTCACAAATCTAGTATAGGACTAACATAATAAAATGTAGTCCAAATTCAAGTTCAGATTACCTAACAAAAGACTGCTTTTGTTTTGGGTCTGAGAATTAAATACAAGACCTCTCAAGTGCTAGGCAAGTGTTCTACCCAAGTCCCTAACAAAAGTATGCTCTTTATTCATTGATGAGATAGGGGCTCACTGTACGGACCAGGCTGACCTTGAACTCATAGATCTTCTTGCCTCCTCTGTGTGGTAGGATTCAATGTGGGCACCACCACAATTGGCCCCTAGCAAAAGTATTTTTAACTAGATGTATCATGGAAAGTATTTACCACATTTGGATGCACTCTGGTTTGTGAAAATAAAGTAGATACTGACTACAAAATATTGACTAGTTGTGGTCTAGTCTACACAGAACCACAAGCTACAACTATGGTGCTTCCATCAGAAAACTACAAAGAGAATATATATATATATATATATATATATATATATATATATATTCAGGAGAAATCTGGGTCATTCTATCAATACCTACCTAGCAGCTGCAGGGAGATGACCCAGGGGGTTTTCTTTGCTGTTGTAGGTGAGGAATGGACATGGCCTCCCCAAGTAGCCCTCAGGTAGACCTCAAACCTAAAACTTCCTGTCTTAGCCTCCTAGGTGCCAAGGTGACAGACAGTATGCCATCATAGCTAGACAGAAACCATTAACAAACTCATCTTAAATACATTGTTTTAAACGATTTCAACAGTTATAACCTAAGTCTGAGTCACAACCACTATGTCAACAGCATAGTCATGGGTTTCCTCGCCTCTAAAATACCCTTGCCTATCTTCTCTTTAAAAACATTTTGTTTTAAAAACATAAAACCAGGTCATATCACACTGCAAATAAAATTTATCTTATTCCTGTGGCCCTACAGACTCTTCAACACCAAGGTGTTTCCCAGGAGCTGAGCTTCTCTTACTGGAATATTCTTTGCATGGGTCTTCATTAAATTTTCTTTCTTCATCCTCAGATCTTAGTTCCAATTTACTTCTTCAAAGACAGCTTATGCCAACTGTCCTATCAAAAATTCCTTCAGATACTGTCACATGGCCAGAATCCTACAGTCATCATTTTATTTGAGCTGTAGCACTATTTAAATCCTTAATTTCT
Organism: Ellobius talpinus; assembly: GCA_001685095.1. Taxonomy (NCBI): domain Eukaryota; kingdom Metazoa; phylum Chordata; class Mammalia; order Rodentia; family Cricetidae; genus Ellobius; species Ellobius talpinus. The sequence goes on from LOJH01002584.1 coordinate 31,843, forward strand.
CTGAATACCATGTAAAAGAAACAGGGATTTAGTCTGTCTTTTATAGTTCCAATGCCTAGTCCTTGGATATGCATTCTATTACACTCTGTCCAAGTAAGAACCTCTGTCCAAGTAAGAACCTGTGTATACTTTTAACTGGGTGGCATGCTGTAACTACTTAACAGTAAGTACAAACTTTTTTTCTCATGCCGTTTCTTTTCTTTACCTTCATATTTCTTGATACTTTCACATTCCTTTTTACCTTGTAAGGAAATAGTTTCAATTCCTGTAACAAAGTGCTATACATTGAAAAACTCATTTTTTCCCAAAAGAGGATGTCTTCATACTAAGACCACTTGTCTACTTTGAAATGTGCAAGTTTTTAAGTATCTGTCTATAAGAACCTACATCATAGCTTTCAAAAGTGAATTTGCTACCTTCTGCTGAAAATTGCTTTACTCTTCCTGTCTCCACAAACAGCAGCCCTTGGCAGTAGAGCACAGCAGCCATCCTCTAGGATGTGTTCCTTTCTTCCAGAGCAGCTGCCCTGCTCTCCACACTACATTTCAAGTCCTCATTACAATGAGCTGTGGCCATGCAACCAAGTGCATGCCACTGGAGCAGGAATACGATGCTAAGAGCTTTTCCAATCATGTATCTCAATACCACCCCCTTCTTTTCATATTTCTGGTAACAGCCTTAGAAGGTATGTGTAAAAGATGGCAAATCTTCCAGCCAGGTTTTCTGGGTCACTCTATGAAACAGTCGCCATTTGAACTGATGCTATGGTTAAGTATTAATGGTGCAACGAGGTAAGCAACAATCATTTAACATTATTAAGGGAGAAATTATAATACTTTGAGCCATTACTAAATTTTTACAATAGCTTTACCTCTCCTAAATATAAATGTATTCAGCTATTTAAGCAGAAACCTTATAGGTAGGAGTGGAGACAGATTTTTCACAACAGGTAATGGGCTCTAACTATTCTCCAGTAGAGACCCTTATTACATAATTCACCTCTTTCTAAAACACAGTCCACTGCCTAGTTCTAGCCTTAATAATTTTTATCAAAATTTAGTGCAACAGCTTTCTAATCAATTTTTTTTGCTTCCAGATTTTCAAGGATAATTCGTTTTCCAAAACACAGTCAAAACGATAGTATTAAAACGTAATATTATGGCACATTGCTTCTAGTATCCTTTGTCTAGTGCACAAGGTAAAAAAAAATCCTTTATTACTAGGAGTTCTTGCTCCAACCACACTGAATCTTTAGTTCTCTGAAATGGCTAAGCAAATGTACATTTTTTAGAGTAGGGAGATAGAAGCAAAATTGGAGAAAAAAAAAACAACCCACAAAAAACCAAAACAAACAAAGAAAAAACTTTGAAGAAGTGAATGTTGTTTTAATGCTTTAAACTCCTTTAACATTCCTAAAATCTCAGAAGTCAACAGGCTGGAAACAGGAGGACTTTCAATTTAAGGCCAGCCTGGGATATACAATAAAAAGGTAGGTTGGTGTTCTAGTTCTATCCCGGACCCCTGCCATAATCCATTTTTCATTTTACTATGGGGGGGGAGGACACACTGAGAAAGTATGCAGACAGAAGGACTTTAATCATAAAAGCAAATTTCAACTTAGGGAGAGTTAGGAGACCACTGAAGCCAATCTCACGAACCACATCACTCAATAGTTTATATAGTATTACCAAAAAAAGTTCCATGTTATGAGTAGGTTGTTGTATTTATAAAGGTAAAGCTCAAAGTAAATGAGATTAAAATTATGTTTAGAAGTAAAAAGAATTTAAATCTCAAGAAACTGTGAGAATTGTAACCTGAAGAGATAATCCAAATGCAGAAATAGCTGAAAATCAGGAATCCTCAAAAACTAGCCTTTCCAACTTGGTCTTCCTGTTCTGGGTACCTAATGTCAACATCCTAAAGATAAGAGACCTAGTTTACACCATAGAAAAAATTAAAGACACCTGATAACACATACATATTTTTCTTCATGGATTACAAAAAAATATTGTACTTCTGAAAAGAGTTAATCCTATCTTTTTACAAAAATCAGATTTTGAAGATACAGCACTGAAAAAAAATAATTTGATTGTACGCATTTAATCACTTAGAAAAGGGACAGACTGAGAATATGAATCATTTTAATTTATTTCCATACTTAAAGTTCTAAGCAATAAATTCCATAATCTAATCAGACAGACACACAAACTCCATCTGTCATTAAATTAGAACAGCGAATTCAAGAAGCTGCTATTTACAGGTGGCAAAACTAAACTTTATAAATACTTCAGAAATAAGGGTCTAAAGTCAGTTTACTCTCAATTGCGCTTTCTATTAGATATCTTCTTGAGAAAACACTACCAGTTTTAGGTTTGATTTCCAGTGCTAGGAATTAGTCCCAGTATCTTGAGCATGCTGGCCAAGTACTTTACTACCAAAGCAATCTCTGGCCTCCATTACCAGCTTTTGAAAAGGCAGCTGACATTATCATTTTATCAGTAAGGAAAGAAATATCTGGATAGGCTGGTAACAACACCAGCAAAAAAAAAAAGCCTTAAATAAACTTAATTATCAAAATAGCTAGGAATTTTGATTTTGTTTCCACTTTTTAGCTTCCTAGTTTGGTATTTAAGGGAGCTCTGAAGCTATCCAAATATAACAGAACTGAACATGACTATGGTGGTAAAAAATAAATATTATGTAATTTGCTAATCTACTTCTTAAAAACGTATATATGACTGGAGACTTGGGAGGACAAAGCCAGTTAAATTTAGCAAATCTGGGACTGAAGATGGCTCTGTGGTTAAGAGCACTGGCTACACTCTTCAGAGAACCCAGGTCTAATTCCCAGCACCCATATGGCAGTTCCAAATTGCCTTTAAAAAACCAAAACAAAAAAACATCTTTAACTCCAACTCAAGGGTATCCTCTTCTAGCCATCTTGAGTACTGCACACACATAGTGCATATACATACATGCGTACAAAATACTCATTCAAATAAATTCAGCAAAGTCTTTGCTATAAAACAGCTACAAAAATTGTTGCTAGCCTAATGGTACCCTTTAAAGCACCTTGTGAGGCTCCTAGTGCTCTCTACCTGAAAGGTACTTTCACAATATCAAGGTATGATGCAGGGGGCTTAACCAGAAAACACTATAAAGAACAGTGTTTCTGTCAAAAACTCCAGATTTACTTCCTAGCTCTATTGGGAACTGGCTGGCAGTGTGACAAAAGCCTTGTGTTTGACTTGTGAAAAATAAAGACTTATGCCACTCATCTGTGAAGACTTTACAAATAATTATTGTGAAGCTAGCTACTTCAAAATAAATCAACATATAAAGATCTTCCCTTTTTATCCTTTCTTTAAACAATTCAAATTGAATTAGGTACTACGTTAAGCATTAACAGGTGCTCACTCTGCTTCGCTGCATCCCACTCTTGAATTCATTAAGTCTTCAAATAAAGATCAGAAAATAGGTATAGAAATTATTAAAAGAGCACTCAAAATTCCTCCAATGACTACTGCTAAGAATGCAAGTGTTGAAGGATCTTTGATAGTTGAGAAAATTCTGCAGAGTTCCTCAGAAGTTGGTTATGATGCTCTGCTCCGAGATTTTGTGGAAAAAGGAATCATTGATCCAGCATAGGCTGTAAGAACTGCATTACTGGGTGCTGCTGGGGTAGCCTCCTTGCTAACTACAGCAGAAGTTGTAGTGACTGAAATTCTGAAAGAAAAGGACCCTGGAATAGGTGCAATGGGGGAATGTGAGGGAGAATGGGAGGTGGCATGTTCTAATTCCTAGAATAGCGCTTTACCCTTATCAATGAACTGTGACAGGAAGCTCAAGGGCCAGGTTCCTCACTGATAACTTCAGAGAAGTCACCTAAAGAAAATGACTGAAGAGAAGTCTGGCTGGTCACTATAACCACTGGGTACTGGTTTCCACTGACAATACATAATGGTTTACTGCTGTCACTGTCCATGCCTACAGATAATTTATTTTGTATTTTTGAATAAAAACATTTGTACATTCCTGAATTAAACACTTAAATATCAAAGTTTTCAAAATAAAACGAGAATTACAATTGCATATAAAAGAAAAACAATTTCGGTAGACCCACAAAAACATTTCAGAACACGGTGTGTTTAGGGAATTTAAGTTCAACAATGCTACTATGGGGGCGTGGCTGGAAAAGGCGGTGTCTAGTAATGGGAAAAGAGAATAAATGAAACAGAAACTAAAGGTAGGGAATATTCTTTAGAGGGATACGTATGGTTGATAATATATATGCATATACACAGACACACATATGACACAAATGTCTGTGGAAACAAAAAGATAATTAAAGAAAAGTAGTATCTTGTTTTTCTGGCATGGTAGACAGGGCTTAATTTAAGATATGCAGATCATGTAGGTGGAGACATGCAGCAAATGCATGATAACACACAAAAAAAATTAACACTGGAAATTTAGGTTTGTAGTGAGAACATGGATGAGATTTCCAAGGAGGTGGTAGGAAAAAGACAATAGAAAAATTCTAGAAAATTTAATTGCCTTTCCTATTTTACATAATCAAAATGGAGATTATATGAGAGAAAAAAGAGCTGCAAATTTATTTTGATTTTACAATGACATCATTGACCTGAGTAAAGGTTTCCATCTCTGAAGACTGCTGAGGTACACTATTCACTGTCATGTCTGGGGTAGTCTTTCTCTTGTCTTACTGTCATGTTTGGTCTCCAGCCTCCCATAAGACCCTCAGCATTACCTGGAAGCCCCAGAGTTCCCTGCAGTACAACAGGACAGTTCTGCAGGTCAGAGTCCCCTTCTCCCAAAACACATTCCATGTTTTAAAGTATACGAAATAAAGCATTGTTTCCATCTTGAAAATGACAATTCTAAATTTAGGGACAATGAGCCATTCTTAAAGTCCCTAAACAAGTGGCAAGGCAGGAATAGCAACTAGATGGCAACAAGGCTTTTAACTCATTCTGCCTGAGTGTTAAAACCCTTCCCCCCCTTCCTCTTCTCAATGGGATTACAAAGAAATGCAGCAGACTTTGAGTACTATTTAAGGAAGTTTTATTTTGATAATGGCAACTTTTGAAAACATAACAGGTATGTATATCTATTAATTTGTTTGAAAACTTTGTAGGAACATTGAAGGATTTTGGGTTTTGGTAGTTTTGTGTGTTGAACGAACAGCCTCAAACACGCTAGACAGGTGCTCTACTACTAAGCAACATTTTGAGCCCAGGATTTGGAGATGTAAAGATTTTTTTCTTCCTTATTTTATATGTATGAGTGTTTTGCCTGTATATTGGTATGTGCTCCATGTGCATACCTAGTGCCCATGGAGGCCAAAACCAGAGATGGCATTAGGTGGTAGTGAGGTATCACGTGGCTGCTAGAAGCCAAACCTGGGTCCTCTGCAAGAGCAACAAGTCCTCCCAACTACTAAGACATCTCATCCAGACCCAGTTTTGGAAATGTTAAATCCATCATCATAATATTTAGAGTATGAAGCTCATTAACTAGCTTAACCAGCATTTCACAGCAACACTGATGTAGTGGCAGAAATACCACATGGAGGCCATTTCGAGGTGTTACTGAGCTACACAGTTATGTCTGAGCCTGACCTAGAATATATTTATAGTGAAACTCTTGTCTTAAGAAACAGTATTTTATAACTGAATAAGGATAATAAAAAGACTATAACCAGTTTCTCATTTTAGGACTATAATTTTTTTCTTCAAACTTCAACCCAGTAATAGAAGTGCTATTATAATTTTTCCTCTAGAAAAAGCAGTTTATTTCAATTTTTGTGGAAATGCTTTTTTGTCCTATGAGAAAAGATACACACACACACAACTACACACACACACATATATGAAGCTATACAATTTTTTTTCTGGAACATCTATACCAAGTATATAGGGATATCGTCAATAAAAAGAACTTTTTAGCTATAAAAGGTAATTAGGTGCATTCCAATATGAATGAACCGTAACAAGAAAATTACATTGAAGTATAACAGGACAAATACAACTACAGTGAAATATCAAAATATTAAGAAAATAGAGTCCTTAACCAAATAACCACCACCCCCAAGAATAGCCAGATTGGTCAGAAATTTAAAAATTCAAATAAAGCTTTAGATCAAGCAACATTAAGATCAGTTCCTTTCCAAATTCTACCAAAAAAAACACCTTATTATATTATAGAAAAATTTAAAAATTTAGAGCCAGGCACAGAGACACACATCTTTAATCTTAACACTTAGAAAGTGGAAGTAGTTGGGTCAGAGTTCAAGGCCAGTCTGGGTTATATAAATATGAGTTGAAAACCCAAACTATATATAGCTCCTTCACCCTGTCAAAACATACCTTAAAGTCATTCAGTCCTTCACATCAGCAGACACAACAGACTGTGTTCAAGCCCACAGAACTAATGAGGAAAATATGGGATATATGCACATAGACTACCATGAAGGTGAGTAGAGAAGGAGATGGGAGGATCTGGGAGTTGGGGAAGTGGAAAGAACAGCACCAAAATATAGTATATGAAAAAATCTAATAAAAAATAAAGTTATAAAAAATAATAAATATCATGTTATTCAATATGATGCCATGATGAACCTGAAGGCGGTCAAGTTAAATAAGCCAGGCACAGAAGACAAAGATCACACAACCTCACTTGTATATAGAAATTAAAATACAGACTTTGCAATTAGATGGTAAGAATAAGTTCAAGAGATTTATCAAACATCTTGATGAATGTAGTAACAGTTCAATATCTTCTTTAAAATTACTAAGAGATTTTAAGTGTTCCTACCACAAAAAATGACATAAGACATTAGCTAATTAGTCTGCTTTAGCCATTCTACAATGTTATATATAGTTCAAAATAATTTACTGGATATAATTTTATACACCAATTAAATAATTTAAAAAATTACAACATTTGATTCATGAAGAATTTATAATTACACAAATGTATAAGTAAAAGAAAGAAAAATGGACTACACTGACTATATTTACTAAACTGAATCAATCCCACAGCTTATATACAAAATTATTATTTCAACAAAACATTTTATTTTGAAAGTTTGTATTAATTCAAATAAGAGTCCTATTTCTTTACCACCAGACATAAAGGGAACCAGTCACACCCCAACTTTAGTCAGAGAAGCTCCATCTTTCTCTATCTTACACACTAAACTTCCTCACAACTGCTTGCTTAAATAGTTCAAGGGAGTTGGAAAAAGACTACTGTAGATATAAGTAAACAAAAACAAAAAAAGGTGAAGTTTAAAATAAAGCAAAGTTTTAGAATTTATATGTACTATTTATAAAGCATATACCAAACTTTACTATTAAATACACAATTAAGAACCTTAATGTCTAGACCCACTCTAAAAATTTAAGTATTAGTTTTAAAAATTTTTGAGTTCATGCAGTCATATTTAACATCATACATTTTAATAAAATTTTATTCATCCACCATTTAAAGATCAAATTTATTTAAAAATTTAATATACAAAATTATAAAATTAAATCAGCCAAACCAATTTTTCTTTATTATAACTCAAGGAACATAAATGTCTATATTTTTAAAAAACAAACAAACAAACCAGCTGGAGAAATAGCTCAACAAGCACCTGTTGCTTTTTCAGACAACCTAGGCTCAGTTCCCAGCACCCACATGGTAGTTCACAACCCTCTGTAACTCCAGTTTCAGAGGATCCAAAAGATCTCTTTTAACCTCCACAGGTACAAAACATGCATGTGGTACACATACATACATGTGGCCAAAAACTCATACACATAAAATCAAATTTAAAAAAAATAACATTCTAAATTTAGCTTCTAAAACAACTTCATGCTTACAATAATTCATCTCAAAATACTCTTACCTTTCTTCTGAGCTATATAAACGAGCAAGTCCAAAATCTGCAAGCTTTATTTGTCCTCTGGTAGAAGTAAGACAAAGTAAAAAAGCATTAGTCTATCATGAATCTGATTATATATATTCTATTCCTACTGCTCAATTAAGACACATTAAAAAACAAATTCTCTCACTGAACTGCTGTTCTACACGCAAAGTTAACTAGCGGAAAATGTACAAGGCAAATTTACAAAGTAACAAGTAGCATATTGCTTTGGATAGTTTCTTTTTGTTGTTGTTATACACCTATTCAATCATCCATATCTACAAGTTCTTAATTTTCAGATTCAACCAGTTGTAGATCAAAACTATTGGAGGGACTATATTGTCCTAAAGATGTACAATCATGTGTGTTAATATTTCCTAAAAGACAGTGTGCCAGCTATTTACAAAGCATTCATATTTTTAAACTAGACAAATACTGCCTTATTTTATGAAGGGCCTAATGATCCTATAAAAGGATACAGTGTTAAGGGCACTCTTAGAAACAACCCCCAAAGGGGCCCAACACACTACTATTATTTCAGTGGCACTAGTGTGACAGTATCGCAGGTGCTGCTTCAGTTTAAGGAAGTATCTCAGTGATGCATAGGCAGAATACTTGTTCAAGAAGACAGTACTCAAGAACTAAGTCATGGTGTCTGAAATTTATACTTAAGCTGACTGTTGTTCATTACCCAAAAAATCTGATGCAATAAAAATGAATTTTATAGGAAGTTATATATTACATTAACACTTTAAACACATAAAGCTCATAGTCATACCTATTATTTAGAAGGATATTTGAACATTTAATATCTCTATGCAAAAAGTTCTTCTTATGACAATAATCCAGGCCTTCCATGAGCTGTCTCATAAAAGATTTTATATGATTTTCATTAAAATGAACCAAGCCTGACTCCAGTAGTCCCATCAGATCATGGTCCATATACTCAAATACCAGGTAAAATGCACCTGAGAAAGAGAACAATTAACATATTAAAGACTTTTATTCCTACAATCTATCTAGATGCTCAAAATTTTTAATAAAATATTGGTATGGGGGATTATCCTTGAAAATAATACTTTGTCATGTATTTATAAAACTTGTTTATTCTCTCAGTACTAAGTATCAAAAATATCTCAAAAGACAGTAAAAGTAGTTTTCTTCTAAAGATACTTATTATAATACAGATCAACTCTATTCATTTCCACATTTTATAGTTTCGATCTGATTAAATTCTTACCAATATCAGACAAATTGTTTTCAGTAGAAAGTGAATAAAATCTGTATGCGTCAAAGAAAATCTAAAAGTTTAGAGAACTGGTTTTAATGTAAGGATGTGAGCCCAAACAGACCAAAGTCATCTTTATATAGCATCTATTAAACTTTCAACAGACACATAATTTGTTTAGAAGACAAGTGTTTAGTGTTTAAAAATCTTAAATAAAATAAAACGTATACAAACTGAATCCAAAGCTATACAAACAAATAGTACAATCAAGTAAAGCTTTACAGAGCAAGTTCCAGGAAAGCTATACAGAGGAACCCCATCTTGAAAAACTAAAACCTAAACAAACAAACACAAACCCTAATGAAGTCATGCCATCCTCTGTGAAAAGAGGAAAATAGCACCATGCCAAAGACACCCACAGTTCACAATCAGCTCCTAACTCTAAACAGAGCAAAGAACTCTCAAAAATGATGCAATCTAAGGATACTCTAAAAACGTATAGTGCCTCTGTGAAGAAAATAATCAGAGCACATTTAATAGGAAAATGCTAGGCATTTTGAGATAAAATCTTCATGGTTACTAATTCTGTGTAGACAAAGTTATATTTAGAAGGACAATATTACAGCTGGAAATTTAAAAGAATACAGAGGAAATCACTGGATTAGAGGGAAAAAAAAGCAAGATCATACACACAACCACAATTCATTAAAAGTAGGCTTTAAGGGTTGGGGAGATGGATCAATGGCTAAGAGTGTTTGCTGCACAAACCTGAAAACCAGAGTTCAACTCTCCAGCACCCATGTAGCAAAAGCTGGGTGTGGCTGTGAGGGTTTTTATAATCTGTGTTTTTATAATCTGTGAAGACAGGTAGGTTCTGAATACTCACTGGCTACCCAGCCTACCTGAAAGGCAAGCATCAGGTTCAGTAAGAGAACCTATCTCAAGGGAGTAATTACATGGATACAGCAGGATCTCCTTCTTCCTCCAGTTTCCCATGAGCACATCTGGGCATATGCATCCTTGCATGCACGCACACAAACAAATGAATACACTACACACTCTCACAAACAAAAAGTATTTAATGATATAATAACAGAAAAACACAAATGACTAGAACTAAATTGTAACAAGAATTAAACATCAAAATAGAAAAATCAAAGCCAGGTGGTGATGCATGCCTTTAATCCTAGCACTAGATCTCTGTGAGTTCAAGGCCAGCCTAGTCTACAAAGCTGGCTTCAGGACAGCCAGAGCTGTTACATAAAGAAACCCTGTCACAAAACAAGACAGACAGACAGACAGAAAGAAAGGCAGACAAACAGGA
>LOJH01002585.1:0-27537 GCA_001685095.1 Ellobius talpinus
AGGGAGGGGGAGGGGGGATGGGAGGATAGGGAGGGAATTGGGAGGAGGTGGAAAATTTTTTTAAGAACAATAAAAAAGTGTCTAAACAAACAATTTAAAAAAAGAAAAAAAGAAAAATTATGCTAATACCACAAGACCACTGGAATCAGTGTGTACAACCACTGATACTTGATTTAATCAATGAGCTAAGTCTCATTTGCTGCCTATGTCCCCAAAGTTCTCCCATCAATACTAGATGGGTTTATTATCATTCAATCATAGGTATTCTATTTAAAAATTTACCAAATGCTAGGCCTGGTGGCACAGGCCTGAAATCTTAGCATCTCAGGAGGTGGAAGCAATATCATTTCAAGTAAAAAACTATACTGGGCTTGAGTGATTTTGAAACCCATCTGGACAATGTACTGAGAATTCATCTCATAATAAAAAGGAAAAAGATGGTTGAAGGCATAGCTCAGTGGTAGAGCACTTACTTAGCATGTGCTATAACAACACCCTCACCCTCCACCACTCTAACCCATCACTCCCAAAACTAAACCAAACAAAATAACTACTACCTATGCACTTGCTCCATTCTGAGCTTATTCCTAGAGTACCACATTCTCATTTCCTAAGCTTTGACTTCTCTACCTATATAAGAAACAATTTTAAAAAATCATATCCAAGGATTAGTTACAGTCCAACTCTCCCAACCTATCCTTGGGAGGAAAACTTCCTATTTTGATACAATTACTGTAAGAAAGTTTCCTAACTGGAAATTTCAAAATTCTAATGTGAAGCCTCCGATTACCAACATGCTTAATGGTAAAATATTGAATGGTTTCCCTTATAAACTCACAAAGGACAAAGCAAAGAGGTCATATCCACTTATCACATCAGAAGTCTTTGTTCGTATAGTAAGATAGAGTAAATAAAATAAAGGTAATTAAAAAAGAAGACCTTATTTGTAGATCACAAAACTATATAGAAAAATCTAAGTAATCAATAAACAAAACTATATAATTATCTTAAATAATCAATAAACAAGCAAACTTTGCAAGATAACAAGATAGAAATATTGAGACAATTGTTTCATCAGCAAATAGACAAGAAAGTCATAATAACTATATCTCTCGACTAGCCAAACAGTGTAAAATTCTTATTCCACTAGGTTCAAAGAATCTGCCATTTCTACATCTCCCACTAAATTTCTTTATATGATTCTAAGTGGTATTCCAATCTGTGATGCTGGAGTGGGACAAAACCGAGGGCTTTGTCCAAGAGAGGTAAATACTTTAGTAATGAGCTATATTCCAGCTTTTAAGGAGTTCTAAAGTCTTTTATCTAGAGCAGGCTGGCCTTGAACTCTGAGATCTGCCTGTCTTTTGCCTACAGGTGCAAAGATACATGTAAGCCAGCACATTCAGCCTGTACCCAACCTTCAATTCTACTTACCCAGGAGGAAGAGTGATGGGCCATAGTATTCTGCATTGCTGATGATGTGTTTCAACGAGGTAGGCAGAGAACCATCCATTACTAGAGAAATGTGTACAAGACTATGATCAGTCTGGGAGAGGTATAAGGATCAAGGGTGGTGGGTAGCAGTATATTAACCATAGTAAATAAATCTGAATTTAGTCTGATCTAGTGGCCTCTATTTGACAACCCCAAACACTTAACAGTAGGTCAAAAAAAGAACAAATATGGCGACTGGGAGAGAGAGGTGGTAATAAGATAGGCGTGGACAAAGGGCAGAGCTGAGAAAAGTGTGAATAACCGTGTCTAAGAAATGTGATTATCAAATAATAAAGTTGTCAATTTACTAAGTATGCTTTATAAAAGGATAAACACCAGGAGAACAAGAAAAATATAAATCTTGATAATCAAGTTATTATAGAAAGCAGTATACAGAATCAAAATACCATGTCGTATGCCATCTGAGAAAGCAGGGTCTTGAATGGCCTTCTTGAGGAAATTTAACATGGACTTGAGAAGTGCTGCTCGCTGTGGAATACACTGGACTCCTGGCACGGGAGGAAGGCAAAAGGATCACACTGGGTTCACCATTAAATCACAGTAAACAGGTATTAAGAGACCCATGTAAACAGGTATTAAGAGACCCATCTATATCCACTAAAGCAAAACTAGCAGACATTTAAAGTGAGATCTCTGGGCATTGGAAAGAGTTTTTTGAAAGTGAAAATTAAATCACCAAGGATGGCACAAGACCAGTATTAAAATTAGAGTCCTAAAGTTAAAAAATAAAGAAATATTGTAAAGTAAAAGAGATTCAACTTCCAAATTCACTCTGTTCTTCTTTTGGATATTATCTGCTCTCCAAAATGTCTGTTTTGATAATCAATGTGTGAACTGCCAAAAGACCATAAAATGTTACAAGACATGTTCTTATAACCTCAAATGTACCATTAAGTGCTTCCTAAAGCTTTCTTCTTCACTAGTTTAATAAGTCAGTCACTGTGAAAGACTGTGTATCTATGTGTCTACGCACCAGGACAGGGTCCAGGGCCAGGGCCAGGGCCAGGGCCAGGGCCAGGACCCGGGCCAGGGCCAGGGCCAGGACCCGGGCCAGGGCCCGGGCCAGGGCCAGAGATGCTAGTGCTGCTGTTGGAACTTGATGCCCTTAAGTCAACATCCAGCCGGTGCTCCATAGATATGGATGAGCCTGGACTGCTTTCCATAGTTACATCTGCAACTAAAGTACAAGTTATGATAAAGAAACTAATTAGAATAAAAGATACTAAGAAAAGAAGGAGTTCTGAGAAAACTTCTTCCAATGAGTTGAGATGAGCGATGCAAAACATGCAACGTTGTATATTATGAACAAGTGGTAGGTAGTAAGCAAATCCTATTAAAGGAGGTTAATTAAATAAAAAGAGCACGGGAAATTTAATCTCAATGCTCACAGGGAAGAATACGATACATAAGAAGTGATGTAAGTGTCTTTCTGTTCTAAAAACTATATACATGTAAATGTGAATGTGGAAAGGATATAAACAAGGCTGGAAAGAGCTGCATCAAACTAATAGCTATGTAGGGGGGTTAGAAATGTGTATTAACATTTCCTTTAAAACCTTGAATAAAATAATCTAATTGTGTAAAAGCAAATACTTATTCTCTTTAATTTATGAAATATACAAGATCCCCTTTAGTGTATTTATTTTGAAATATATTCTTCCAATCATTTTTAACAGAAGTGTATACCTATTTACACAAGAAGTAAGCACAAACTCTTAACTGTGTAACCTTTACATTGAATAAACAATTTCTTTAAGAACACAACACAAGCATTTGGATTAGTTTTAAATATTTGCTTCCTGGTCACCAGTTGGAAAACTTAATCAAGCACTTCCGATGTTGATAGAATCTTTACCAAGCACTTACTGTTCTGCTTATTAATTTTTGACAACTATTGATTTCCAGTAGATAGTTAAGCATTACTTATCAACAGTTAATAGCACATTTTACTCAATACTTTGGGATCTCACCTGTGAACTTATATCTCAGCTTGTTCCCAATAAAACAGAAAGAAAAACTGAGCAAAAGGGTTTCTAGGGACAGCAACAGGCACAAATGAATGGGCCAAAAACAAAGTCAAAAAAAAGGAATGGCATACGATTTATTATTCTAATATTTCAGAAGAATAATAGATACATGCAAAGATAAGCTTTGTCATTAAGCCAACACTACTGTACATTCTACGAGGTATTTCAGGGACCTGCTTTTATTCTATTATAAGGTATATATTGGGTGAGGTTGGAATTGTTAAAGCAGACACAAAATGTATTTGAAAACAAAGATGATCTGGTTAAAATTTCTGATCCTTTGACTTAAAAGTTGATTCTTAACCATTTCAAGTATCCCATCTTTTGTTAAAGCCTGCAGATACAGTTTTTCAAGGTCCCATTTAAGAGTTTATACTCTTCCTTTAATTTATAAAGCATATATTAAACTCCCAGGATACATGGTACTGCAGTAGTAAAACACAATATTCTGACTCTGTAGAAGTTATTGTTTTCGTACTTTAAAAAATACTGATCCAACATGTTAAAAAACATCAATTACTAAATAACTGATCTGCAGTGACTTTAGTGGTCTACTGAATTGCTACCATCTGCTTTACCTCCCAGTTCTATTCCAAACAATTCATCACCTATAAAAAAAAGTTGAAAACAACCTGTGGACCTCATAATTTATAAGAAAGTATTAAACAAAAAGGGCAGGACAAGAGAAAAATCTCACACACAAAAAAATTGACTTAATAACTTGTTAATTACCATCCATATCAGTTTCCATTTCTTCTCCTTCTTGAGTGGTAGTAGGTCTCTGGATCTTTGGCTTGATCACAAATGGACATTCTTTTCGGCACAAATCTACTTCATGCTATAATTAAGGGGAAAATGTTAAGAAAATCCTATACAATTCAGGGATTAAAATATTGTGATTAAAGAGTATCAAGCAGATCATAGGTTATAGAAACATAAAAGAGATAAGATGGTTACTTTGAGTAGTTAGGACAGTTCCTATACTCAGCACTCACTGGAATTCTATACAAAGTGATCCTTAGACAATAATACCTCAAGTCTATAGATGAAAATAGAGAGACCACTATGAGATTGAAAAGCTGCCATATCCAAGTTGGTGATGAGGTCAACCACTCTGACAGCTCTGGTGACAAATGTTATCTGGTCCTGTTCATCACCAAGAAACTTTATGACCTACAAGAGAGAGAGAGAGAGAGAGAGAGAGGCAAGCACAATTACTGAAAAGAGAGAGCTATAAAAAAATCTATATTCCTTTGCAAAAATAAAGTATGGGAGTCCCTGTGAGACAGCATAGTATGAAATGGAGGGAGGAAAAGGACACATGCCTGATGTTTTTTGTGCTTGTCAAATAATAGTGCTATAAATTGAAAGACTGGATGCAACCTTCTATGAGGCCACATGGACAATTCATTATAGGAGTATATAAAATTTCTGATAAGTTTAATGCAAGCTAATAGACAGCAAGATACATTGTCTCAAAATACAAAGTAAGCAACCAAAACAAAACAAAGCCTATAATATTAAAGCAAAACTTTACAGGTATGCTAATATACACTTAATTCTTAGGGGCATACTTAGTCAATGTCATGCTAACATATAGGACTGTCTTGGCCCAAAACCTCAAAAATATCAAACTGTGCTGGATTATAAACATATTGACAATAGATATATTTTTGTTAATGTGGTAACTAGAGATCAAACTGTAAGTTAACTTCACGACAAAACATCGGAACCTATACTCTTAGTTAATTTTCCACAAATATATTGGAAAAGGAGAGTAAGTACCTTTAGTAAGGCTTCCATCATTCCACAGGAGACCAATGCTTCACCACCAGCATCATAGCTGGCCAGGTGGTACAAAAAGGAGAAGAGAGCAGTGGCAAACTGGTGGGGGTACAGGTCCATAGAAGGATCTACAAAGGAAATTGGGATAGGATATAAAGTTCAGAATTCGGTACTAAGCTAGCAGGTCCTTAAAACAATGAAAATGTCAAGATCCTGTTGTTCCTGGAATAAATAATTAACACCTGAACTTACCAATCATAGCCTGGATGCAGTTCCGCACAAGAACAGGCAAAAATCCATGGTAGGAGGCAGTTCCAGTACAGTCAATAATACTGCTGAGCTTGGGAGTTCTCTCCAAATGCACAATTGATGTTAATGTTCGTAAAGAAGCAGCTTTAATTTCCTATGAGAGTAGAAATTAAACAAGCGTCAAAACTAAATGAATAACTGAACTAAGGTGCAAATATCTCAAAATCAAAACATAAGTAATTTTACTGAACGCTGCTTGAGGAGATAAACGTTTTGTGGAGAGTAACTCTGCACATCTGGCATTTAATAACTTCACAGTTTAATATTCAAAAAGAAAGATGCAAAAGGTCCAAGGTTCCCTCCTGGGGCATTTTCTAACTCCTTAGGAAAAACAAAAGACAGGAAAAAAATATGGCTTTGTTGTGTAGATATTATGAACACATACTTACCATGAGCTGCTTATCTGTAATTTGAAGGACATCTACCAACTCCTCTATCAACCCATTATACAAGATACTGTTAGCTGATTCTTGCAAGGCATTGGAATAGACTGCAAAAGAGAAGCAAACACTTTGGCAGAAATGCAGTTATTAAGCCAACATTGAGTAATACATCTTCCAATCAGCACATAGG
This sequence comes from Ellobius talpinus, assembly GCA_001685095.1. NCBI lineage: Eukaryota > Metazoa > Chordata > Mammalia > Rodentia > Cricetidae > Ellobius > Ellobius talpinus. The sequence goes on from LOJH01002585.1 coordinate 6,210, forward strand.
GGTAAATTTGCTAAATTAAGAGATTGTGGTAATAGCTAGATACTCACATTTCCTTACTAAAATTAGTAGTCTTAAGAAAGAATTTTGTTGGAGTTTTGTGGAAAAAGAACAAATAATTCATTTTTCTAATATCACTACTTGATAGAACTAGAACTATGCTTTGGATACAGGTATAGAATTTTATGCTAGCTTCTTCCTTTACTTGCTTTCACCAGATAAGCTTTTATAATAATAAGTTTTAAAGAGTATAGCAGACTAAATCCTAAGTTTGTGTGGAACTACCAAAAGTTAAATGTGTATAATCTAGCCAGGCAGACAGGTACATGTCTTGAATCCCAGGAGGACAGACAGAGACAGACAGAACTTTAATTTCAAGAATAGCCTGTTCTACTCAGTGAGTTCCAGAACAGTAAAGGCCACATAGTGAGACTGTGTCTCAAAAAATAAAAAAAGGGAGAAAAAAAGCATTTAATCTACTTGTATACTGAGGCATTAGTGGACATACACTGAGAAGTAAAAACTGGCTAAGATGTGAGCACATTAAGTTTTAAATAAACATTTCTAGGTAATCATTATCATGACAGAAGCACATACACAAACACAAGAGAAAGGATTTTGAGGGCAATGTGTTCAGCTTTAAGAGTAGATAAGCAAAAGCTAAACGAAGATAGGTAATAACAGCCGTGCTTGCCCTTTTATGCCTTTTAATGTGCCTAGCATGTAAGAGGTTGATTTCCAGGCTTTCTTTCAATTCTTAAACTAGCTCAAATACTTTTTCCAAACTAAATTACTGAAGTTAACTGAGAGAATACAATGTGTGCTACATAATCTTCAGAAACATGGTGAGAGCCTAAAAAAACTATGATTTCCTCATAGAGATTATACCATTTGTAGGAAAATCGATGCAACTCTTGACAAGAACATGTTTTTTTCTCATTTCTGTGTCCTAGACCTTACATACATAAAATCACTGATGACCTAATAGTAGAAGCTAAACTGTCTGAGGAATAAATGGAGACAAAATTGTCCAAGGAGGAGAGCAGTGGACAATAACGAGGACTATGCATTCAAAGTATAATATATGCTTACATGAAATGACTTTAAAAATCCGACATAGCTTAAAAAGAAAAAAGCCTGCATGTTTTCCAATCTACTATACCAAAGTAAACGGACAGAGTATTAACTAATTATTTTTAAAATTCAAAGTTTGTACATCTGAAAGGATGGGAGAACTAGAAGAGGAACTATCAATAGGAAAGAAAAAGAGCAGAGATGACTATCTGTATACATTTTTTTAAAAAGGTGTTGACAACCAAGGCCACGTGACCTGGCAATAAAGGCTTAAGTTTTTCTGACATACAAAGGAAATCAAGAATGATGACTACACCGAACACTGGGAATGCAATTAATTTTATAACTTGGGTTTCCATAATAAGTAAATCCTCATAGCAATGAAGACAGATGAATTTTTCATTCAAAATCAAGTTCAAACTGCCTAATTAAGAACACTTAATTAGTGTTTCCTTACCTAATATAGATATTGCATGCAGTCTGGCCTGAACAGCTTGTAATCGCTTCCTGTGATTAGAAAAGCCATGGGCCAGGCGTATATGAGTAAATAACAGCATCTGTAAAGATATAAAACTTATTATTAGGAAATCGTAAAAAAAAGGGTTCCTTTCTTTTTTTCTTTTTGAGGGGACTCTTACCATTTTGGCTGCTTGGTAAAAAAGTTTGTTACTTTTTGCTAGGATATCAAATTGAACCAGTATGATTTTACTCTGAGATTGGTTAACAATCCCAGAGTAATAAAAACAGGGACAGGCAGTATCATAATGTGATAAATCAAGAACCGTCACTATATTGATAGACAATAATATGGTAAGAATTCTAATTTTCAATAAACTAAATATTTGACCACTTCCAAAAGAACAAAATAACACAATTAAGTTCTCTTAAATGTATCCAAATATATTCAAAATTGAGAAAGTTTTCACCACTGACAGAAAATCATTTGAATCAAGGAACTTAGTGTTGACTATAGTAGAGGAAACAAACACCTAGATAGCTAATCTGCTAGACTCCAATGTACATTAATTTTGCTATGTCTTCTGCTTGTCCAACACATATCATTAGTGTATTTTGAAAAACATCATGTGCTGGTGATATTTTTTCAGATGTATTATACCTGCTTATCCTTAGGAATGCTGTACATTTTGGTAAGAGATTCCATTATTTCAGAAGGGCTTTCTGAAATCTGTATTAGAAAAAAATTAGTTAGGAACAAAACTTCAACCAATAATTAAATAACCAACCAGTTGTCAAAGAATCATCTTACCTTGTCAAGTTGTTCTATATGAATGTAATGTAGTGTATTACTAGTCGTCTGAAATTAAAAAGATAAAAAAGCTGTTAGGAGTCACCTGTAAGAGACACCTGAGAAAAATGTCAACCTGCGTTTAAGCCAACCTCTTCAAGAATCAAGGTAATTTCAGAATCATTCAAAGCATGTACTTTCCACATATAATAGTCACAAGATCACTTCTTTAAGACCACTAGTATTAAACTTTTAACACTGTTAGCAAGCGTATTCTATATTCTATCATCCTTTTTAATACTTGTCTCATAAGTCTCCACAATCAATATTCATATGAAATACTAAAACCATAAAATTATTTCTCATGCTTTAAAGACAACTTTACCCTAAAAGTTATTTAATAATAAAAGTGGAAAAAAGATCTGATTCATTAGTAAACCTCTAAACCAAAAAAATATCTTAGCAGCTCACCTAGGAATATGAAACAAACACATCATTTAATCAAGATTTTTACAGGCAACATATGGAGTTTCTTACGGGCTGGCTTAAAAAGAGAAATCTGAAACACATCTACCTAAGACTATGAGCAAAATACACAAATATGGCAGTGCCCAATAAAAGAGGCTTTATCTTTTGTAGGTTCTAACATAAAACCTAATCATGTCTATGAGAGGTACAGGTACATATAGCTTCATAGGACAGTGAAATACAGTCATTTAAACTAAGAGATTCTATAAATAACAACATAAAAACAATCAGACTCACCCTCTTCTCAATTTTGACCTCAGACCCAGGGTCTGCATAGAATTCAAAGTGTAGTGTGGTTGCGCTGGGTGGATAGTTCTGTGTATAACAAGAAAGGAATCAGACAATGAGCTTGAACTGATTTTAGACAACACAGATACCTCCACTGCCTTCTTTTAGTCAAAAGACACTGTGGCAGCTATATATTCCACACCAATGGTGTCTTTTATCCCTTGCCCTGACCAGAGTTCAGATGACATTTGCTTGAAAATAAATGGAAAGACTGTAGTTTAGAAATCCAAAAATCTGTTTGTATTTCCAGGTTACCTGTACAGCAATTTTGACTATAGTTATTCTCATGGTGAAATCAAGTATGCCAAATAATAATGCAAAAGAATTTTAGAAAGAATGGAGAACAAGTGTCAGAGTCAAAAACATAGGCACCAACTAAAGAATGGAAAAGGCCATTCTTGTGAAAACTTATTACCAGTCTCCTCATTGATCATTTTTCTATTACTTCAAATACTCCTTTCTATACCATTCTAGAACATGTTTCATTTTTTTCTGCATAGGATTACAAAAACCAAATGAACTAAACCCTCAAAGCACATCTACAACTCTACAAAAGTAACACAACAGATGAAATTCCAATAATAAAACCCTGACCATTAAAACATTCCCTTGGCCAGGTGGTGATGGCACACCACACCTTTAATCTGAGCCCTGGGGTGGCAGAGTCAGGAGGATCCTTCTGAGTATGAGGTCAGTCTGGTCTACTGAACAAGTACCAGGACAGTCAAGGCTACACAAAGAAACCCTGTCTCAAAAAACCAAGAAACAAAAAACAAATAAAACACATTCTCTTCAAAGAAAACACAATGACATTATCATTGTATACCTTTATAAAATTGAGTTCAACATGCATATATACTACATAAAGTACAAAATTTTCAAAATTCCTTGACATGCTAAATATCAACCTTAATGTAGATAAGGACTAAAACAGGTTAACAGACATCACACAAACCTATTAAGTCTTCACATGCATGAGGTTCAGAACTATTCTACTACTCTTTAAAATATTATATTCACAGAATTGGAACTCCAACCTGAATACTCTTATACAACAATATATGCTTCCCATATTACCAACATCCATTCACAACACAACTGTTCACTAAAGAACGTCTATCAACTAAGGTAGGAAAATAACCTGCTCTAATATGTAGATTTCTTTGACTAGAAAAACATGAGCTATACTAACCCAGAAGAAAAATTAATTATATTTGATCATATCCATTTGTGTTAAACATGACAAACTAGGCTCCTAACGTGCAACATATCAAAGCAGAAGAGGGGGATAGCCTAACTCTATAACCAGAGCATGGATAAAGAGGTAAACATAAAAACATACTGAACAGTAAGAAGATCTTTTTGTAAATTATTTTAAAATTTTTATTTCTATGAGTGTTTTGTCTGCATGTATGCCCATTTTGTCATGTGAGTGCCTGGTGCACATAGAGGCCAAAAGAGGCTAACAGATGTCCTGGAACTGGAGTTACAAATGGTTTTGAGTTGCTGTGTGTGGAGGTAATAGGAATCATGCTCTTGATCTGTCATCTCTCTAGACCCCTGCATTAAGTTCTAAGTAATCCAGAAAGAATGGTTTTCAATCAATTGTTCTTGAACACTTCTCAAACTCCTGATAGTTATGTGAGAACACAAGTAAATGCACTTTCTAGGTGGTTTTTCTTTTTTGGCTTTGTTTTGAATGTTTAGACAGGTATCGTGTAGGCAAAACTGGTCTAGAACTAGTGATCTTCCTCACATCATATCCCAAATACTGAGATTATAGATGTACATTACTATTCTCAGCTTCACTTTCCGGTATTAAAGAAAAAAAGAGTACTTTCATTTTGATTCAAAAACTTCAACTTATTTCAGAACTGGGTGTATGAACACATATTACTCTCTCTGAGAATTTTTATAATCAGCACAGTAAGGGCTAGTTTCCTAAAACCATTATGTATTATTTTTTCCCTCAGGTCCAATGAAACTTCTGATATCAAGTGTCAATTTATATACCATAAATTCGTTGTTAAGTCTTAGAGACAGTATCATTTTCCAAATACTCACCAACATATGCAAGTCTCTGCAACATTCTGCAAGTCCAAAACCATTCTCTTTTCCACCCCAGCTCTTAGAAAAAAGAAAAAATACAGTGTTACACAATGCTCATGGTCTTAGGCTTATATTTATGAAGTGTTTAATGAGAAAATACTCATATATAACAAAGAGAACAAATAAAACAGGACTTTAAGCCTCAAAGCAAGATGGTGTGTCTAATAGTTGTTTCTTCAATGAAATCTATTTATTTCATGGTTCTATGAGGGTGCTCAAGATAAGAGTACAAAGTAGCAACACTAGCTACTTCATTCCACAAGTCTCAATTCATGTTTGCTGACATTCAGTCATAGCTGGCCTTTCTCACCAGGGTGGAACCACACTTTTTGACAAGAGCCAAATTACATGCTTTAAGAGTCTATATATTTTGTGTATTAGTTTGAATGAGAATAGCCTCTAAAGATTCATATTTGAATACCTTGGGAATAGCATCAGGTCTTGATGTAGGAGTCCCCTCTGTGTGTTGTGATTACCATGAATAAAGAAACTGCTTGGACTTATAACAAGGCAGAACTTAGGGCAGGAAAAGCTAGGCTGAATGCTGGGAGCAAGAAAGGCAGAGTTAGGAAGAAGCAATGGAGCTGCCACCAGAGTCAGACATGCCAAAACTTTGCCAGTAAGTCACTGCCACGTGGCAATACACAGATTAGTAGAAATGGGTTAAATTAATATGTAAGAGTTAGCTGATGAGAAGCTATAGCTAATGGGCCAAGCAGTGATTTAATGAATACAGTTTCTGTGTGATTATTTCAGGTCTAAGCTAGCTGGGTGGCCAGGAACCAACAAGCATCCTCCTTCAACAAGGTATGGCCTGGTGAGAGTAGTTATGGCTTTGTTTGAGGGTAGGCTTTGGGGTTTCAAATGCCCAAGCCAGGCCCAGTGTTTTCTCTATTCCTGCTGCCTTCAGTTTCGGATGTAGAACTCTCAAGTTCCTTTTCCAGCACTATGTCTGCATACATGCCTCCATGTTTCCTACCATGGCTGACAATGGATGAAACCTTTGAACCTGTAAGCAAGTGTCAATTATATGCTTTTCCTTATAAAAGTTCTAATGGTCATGGTGTCTCATCACAGCAATACAACAATGACTAAGATACTTTGCTACCAAAATATAAAAGCTTTAAACAAGTGCCTATATATGGCTAGAATTTATGGTTTGGAAATTATTAGTAACTGTGCTACTCATTATTGATCTACCTGGTAAGGCTGCAACATCGTGTTCTCTCTACATATATAATCTTATTATATTCATTCTTTAGAAATAAATATAATCATGACACTAACTCTCCAGTAAATCTATAAAACAGTGTGTATCATTGGGGCTGCCATTTACAGAGATCTCCAATACGGAACAATACTAGTGAACAAAACAAAACCTACTTAATACTAGAGTAATAAGCTTTTTAGAAGTCCTTATTAACCCAGGGCACAAAATACAGAAAACGGGGGTCATTTTTTATTAATTCTCCAAATGATGTCAGCAATTTTGAAAAGAAGGCTATTTTGTTATGTACAATAAATAGTTTTAGAGCATTATACCTTAGTTCTTTGGTGAAAACCATATTATGGTGGTTTGAATGAGAATAGTTACCACTGGCTCATGTGTTTGAATGCTTGGTTCCCAGTTAATGTCACTGGGGGTAGGCTCTGAGGTTTTAAAAGTCCACACCATTCCTAGTTAGCAACCTCTGCCTCCTTACTGTGGGTCAAGACACAAGCTCTCAGCTACTGCTACAACACCATGCCTGTCCAAATGAAAAAAATACTGACAGAAGTTGGTACCAGAAATAGGCCACTGCTGTGACACTGTTATTTGGAAGAATGTGGAACACTAGCAAAGTTGCTGAATGCTGTAAGCAAGGCTTATCTGCCCTTCCCAGCAGGAGATTGGAAGACAGACAGTAGTGTTGAGAACAAGGTGGACTGTGGAGGCTTCAGAGAACACTATTAGGAACTGAACTAAAGACCATTCTTGCATTTTTGGTGAAGAATGTAGTCTGTTGCCTTTTGTCCTTGTCCTAAGAATCTCCCTGGGGCTAAGCTAAATTTTAAAGTTCTGGACTAATTTCATACATAGAGAATATTTCAAGACATCCTAATATTGACTCTGTAGTAGGATTTTTAAGCAATCAGTTTTATGCATGCAGGCCTACAATGGAAAAGACCAAGCAAAGCAAAAAGAAAAACAAAATATACAGTTCGAAGAGAAAAATGAGCACCAGTACATTTAATGTTGGAGCCAAGGCTTGTACTAGAGATAAGTAAAAAAAGTAATGCACATAACTTCTGAGTCTCATTGTACTCATCTACCCAGTAGTGTTACCATATGATCCTGATAATAAAGTAGGTATATAAAAGTAACTAGGGTATCAGTCATGCTTAGAGGCATATACAACACCTCTTTACAAGATGGGATCTGCTTAAGAATGAACAGTCAGACATGAGGGAAAAGGCTTGATTTCTTTTTCAGATGAAATTTTATTAAACATTGAGATTCACTAACTTTACCCTTAGATCAGTATCATTAATATTATTTGGAAATAGCGGCTCCTGTGTATTTATCTAATATGTGGCAATAACACTGTATTTTAACAATTATTTTGAGAAAGGGTCTCATTATGTGTCCCTGGCTGGCTTGAATTCTTTATGCAGACCAGATTAGCCTTGAACCTGCCTATTCCTGAGTGCTAGATTTTAAAGATGTATGCACCACACCCTGCCAGTTCTAACAATTTTACATAATCTCCCTAGGAAACACAAGCCCATCATCTACAACAAATTCTTTTAAAATATGTACTCTAACTCATTTCTTTTACTGTATTATTTGGGACTTCTGTGACCAATTTAAAGAGTTATTTTTCCTGTTTAAATGTGTGTTTTCCAAGAGTGGTACATACGAGTGCTGGTGCCCATGGAGGTCAGCCTCTAAGACTGGAATTAACAACAGTTGTTAGGAACCATGTGGGTTCTGGGAATTAAACTCCATTCCTCTGTAAGAGTACATACAGTCTTAAACCACTAAGCCATCTCTCTAGACCCCTCTTATGAATTATAAGACAATATTTGACATTTTGCTTAATTTTTAAATTCAGCTCCTCCATTAATTAGGACTACAATGGAGTTTCGTGGATTTAAGAACTAGTTTGTATGTTTTTGAAAGTTTTTATTAAATTTTATTGACTTACATATTTATTTAAGGGTATGAGGCGTGCATACCTGGATGCTAAAGCATGCATACAGAGACCAAAAGAAAACTTTTGGGAGTCCATTTTCTACTTCTACCATGTGGGTGTCAGAATCAAACTCTGGTCATTAGTATTAAGCTCAGTGGTAGGCGCCTTCACCTGCTGAGCACTGATATTTTATTAATGTGATGAATAACAATTTATTCTCTTAATTTCATCTGCATATATGTATTTGTATATGTAATTATCATCAGCTGTCCCCATTTTCCATCTTTTTTTTGAGATAGTGTTTCAAGATGTAGCTCTGGCTGTCCTGGAATGGAACCTAGTATGTAGAAGAACTGTCAAGTTTTGAACAAAAGATTTTGTCTCATGAACAGAAGGTAATGAAGTGCTTCAAAACTTAATAGCTGATAATACTCCTGCTTTTTGAAACTTTATCACACTGTCCAAATATTTGCACTCAATTAAGTCAGAAAGTTAACCAAAGGATTCTCATCCACTTTCACAAAGCAAGAAATGCCTGCTTATAGAAACTATATACTCTGATGTTTGCTTTTCCAGTCTCCAAAGACATACCTCTGCCAAATGCTGCAGTCTTGTCAGTAGTGGGGTCCTCTTGTCAGATCCAAGACGTGTGATATAGTTTGATCTTTTGCTAAACACATATAGAAGGTTAAGGACTGCCAGCACCACTTGCATATCAGACGAAGCCAATAAAGTTGTCAAATGCTAAAGGAACAAAAAGACAAAGTTCAACTCATCAGACACCTGGTACTAAAAGATAAAACTATTTTTCAGAAAGCGCAATAGAAGTAAAAACTGTAAACTGCAGTTCAAAATTGTATGTGTGTTTCTACATAAGGATTTCAAGAAAGAAATGTTGAAATACATATATGTAGAATTAAAAAACATTACATTTCCAAGTGTTATGAAACTAAGCTATTGTATGCTATTATTACCTTTATGCTAAATATAAAAAAACTCATAGAAAGCTAAAGCTATCAACAACGGCTGTGTGCAATTATGCAAAAAAAACTATTAAAGCTTGGGAGTAACCTGAGTGATTGTTTTGTTTTAAACAAACATTCACCAATATATTGAAGCAATTAATTGGTCAAAATTAAAACCAGTATGTAATTGAGTTGGAAATTAACAAAGGCACTTTATTTGTTGATTATCTTAATGGTTTTGGATTTCTTTGGATATCACATCTATTTAATTATCAAGACCAAGGTAATCATTTGATTATTAAAGCTCAAAAGTTGGGCAAAGGCCGGAACTACACACAGCTGGAGTCAATACCCTACCGGCTAGGTTTGTCTTTTTCTCTCTTGGTGGACTTTCCCTGAACCCCCTTCTCAGGCTACTGCCAATCTAGGTAGCTGCCTTGAAATCCAGTCAGGCTTTTACTGTTCTACACAGCAGCTATAAGCCTCACATGTTCATCATTATTGGTGGCAGATTTGATGAGAAAATTGGGAAGTCTTAAGGGAGGAATTAGTTAAAAGGGAGTTTTTCCTCCACGTTAAAAATGGGAAACACTTTTACGATAAAGTTAGGTCTCTGTGTGATTATGTAATGCGTAACTTAAAAATAAAGGGATAATCAACTTAAAATATAGAAAATTCCTTCATTTGTGTATATACATGGTTATAGTTAAGAACAGACTACTTACTTCTATGGAACTGTACAGATGCCGAGAAAAGCTGTACTCGATAAGCAAGGCTGTGAAGTTCAATACAGCCAATAGAAGCATTTTTAGTTGTTCCTTTTCCGGCCTATCACATACAAGCATCCATGACATATTCTCCACTGTTTGTCCAGCATCTGCCAGAATTCCATCAAAGCGGTCCAACAGATCCACCCAGTGATATAACTCACACTAGAAAGAAAAATAAAAATATAAAAGCAACCGGGACTGGGTATACTCTAGTAATCTCAGTATTAGGGAGGCTAAGGTGGAAGGATACAGAGTCCAAGGTGAACCTGGGTCATACCGTGAGATGCAACAGTAGCAACACTGAACATGGGTACTTTAGAGTAGTTTTATTTAAGACAGGATTTTTTTCCATTATTTCAAACAGGGGTGTGTGTGTATACGTGCACCACAGCATGCATAGAGAGGTCAAGGGACAAGTTGGATGGAGTTGATTCTTTACATCTACTATGAGGGATACAGAGATCAAACTTAGGTCACCAGACTTGGTAACATGTCCCTTTACCTGATGAACTATCTTCTCTGGCCAAACACATTTTTCTTTTAAAAATTTAAAAATGTCAATGGTCTAGAGCTGTGATACACATATGCTAGAAATTTCTGTTTTTAAAAGATTTATTTATTTATTTATTATGCATGCAATGTTCTACTAACATGTACATGCCAGAAGAGATCACCAGATCTCATTACTGATGGTTGTGAGCCACCACATGGGTGCTGGGAATTGAACTCAGGACCTCTGGAAGAGCAGCTGGTGCTCTTAACTTTGGAGCCCTTTCTCCTATCTGCTAGAAATTTCTTAAGTGACCACAGACTCAGACTATTTCATTATAGTTTCTCTTGTCATTATCAAAGCACACAAAATGATGTACTAACAGCTGCTGCAGTTCTACTTACCTTGCCAATGTTCCATGTTTTGATTTGCTGCAGTTCCAAGAGGAGTTGCTCATCATTACAAACTTTGAGTTTGTCTATTAAGGCTCTGCAGTCTGCAGGCTAAGAAAAACAAACAAATATTCACAAAAGATGTTTTTAAATGAAGAAACAAAGAAAGGGAAAATGACCATGAAGCCACAAAGCAATTCAACTTTTGCTTATATAAAAACTAGATCTCTAAGAAATCTCATGAAGAAATACTTTCATTCCGAACAATCCACTATGCATTTGTTTAAACCTGAATGAACCTGTATATGCAAACAAACTACTTAAAAGTACATAGACAACAGAAATTAAGGAAATCAGCTAAGCAGAAACTAAAGCAGAATTAAGTAATCTGGGACACGGTCTAAAAGGTAACTAGAATGTCTGGTATTGTTACAATGAGTTGGAGAGATAGAAAAAGACAAAGACAGGCAGGCAGGCAGGGAGGGAGGGAGGGAGGGAGACAGAGACAAAGACAGAGAGCCTGAACAAATTCAGTTAAAGGAAAAGGCTAGCGTTGATTTATTTTTCTACAATATTAATCTTGAATTAGAAAAGAGCAGTATTTCTGAACTTTTTGTAAACTTAAGACTCCATTCTTACTTGGTGTTCCATTTCCATACATTCCTGATCTCCTGTACTAATGAACAGGACCAATTATTAATAAGGACTGGATTGAGAATTTATAGTAAAGATTCTGAAAGTGCAAAGGAAAAATGGGATAGGGACTAAAACAGGGAAGCATTCTATTAATGGACAACAGTCAGGGAAAGTATTAATACTTTTTATTTAACTCTATAAATGATGTCATGGAAATAGAGCTACCTTTGGAACCAAACAAATCGACGTTGTTTTTGGTTTTATGATTACTGAAGTGTCTGATTATGAGTGAGTCCTACTTACTGTCCATTTACTTACCAGAAAAACAAAAACAACCTAATAAACTAGCTTGGAGAGGCAGTCCAAGTATGTGCCACTTGACAGAGTGTACAAAATAGGGGATTAAATACTGAGACAGCATGCTTTTTTTAACAAATACTGGATTCAGAATTAAAGTCAGTCTCTTTGAATTTGAGAACCCTCACCCAAGAGATGAACAGATACCACCTAGATACACAACAATGCTATTGTGAGATCTAAAACTAGAGGAAACTCCAAAGATTTCCAATGACTATAATGATATTTAAAAATATAGCCGGTTTTCTTAATCCAAACTACCACCCCTGCAAGGATCTACTTCAAATTTTTGTGATAATGAAATGTATGCAAATCCTTAATACCAAATCCTTCCACAAACCAGGCTTAACACCCCTCCCCCGCTACCCTTTCTTTTAGTATAGGTTGTAGGACAAACAGTGAACCAGTAGAAATAACAGAAAACATGGCGAATTTGAGTGACCTGTTCACACAGTTAATCTGTCCCTTCCCTTCTCCATTTACTTGGATATAGAATCAAATCCATCTATTTAAATTACTAATGGCATACACATAGGCAAATCCAATTTTTTTGATTCTGTGGGAGTTAGGTAATACCCATTTTGTGGTTAACCCTTGGGTATTGTAATAACTTGCTATGTCCACATTACATGACATTTAATCTCTCACAAGCCAGAACCTGCTTGAATGCAATATAGTTGTTGGCAAAGGATAACATGGCCTTTGCTAAACTAAGATATTGCCTGTAACTGACGTGGGGCTTGCCAAAGATTCTGATTGTCAGCATGATCAGCATGATTGGCAGTGAGATACCTGGTTCTACTGGGACAAACCATACACGCACAAGGGCAACTTATAATATAGCCTAGACCTTTTGTCATCTTTTCTAGCATTTCATTGTTGCCTACTGAATACTTTGAAGGTTACTAAGGAATAAACTGAAATAGTATACTTAAATGTTAGTTCCCAAACTAAAGTATCACATTATTTCTCTTTCTTTGTGGTATATGGAACAAAACAGAACAACTGTCTCTTGCTTTCTCTTTTTCTTCCCCCTCCCCCCTTTTGTGAGATACGGTCTCCCTATGTAGACCAAGTTGGTCTTGAACTCTTGCCTCCCAAGTACTGGGATTTAAAATCTTGTACCACCATACCCGACCCTTGGTCTTTGTCTCTCATTTTCAAAGGGAGTTTCCAACATACCTTAATTGTAATTGAGAAACTTCTCTTAAAAATTATCATCATCCTTGTTATTGTAGATTGAGGGAGGGGACAAAGATGTAGAACCGGTTCTCTCCACTTTATGCGACTCTAAAGGCTGAACTCAGCCCATTAGGCTTAAATAGCTAAAGCTTTTACCTGGTGAGCCATCTCATGAGCCCCAAGAAACATGGATGTGATAGCCCCGCCTCTAGCCCACTTTTCACAGGGTTCATCTCTGACATACATTTAAATCATCTAAGGTGCTTGTGCTTCCTCATCATAAAATTTACTTAGCCTTACTACATCATTCCTCTTTCTATGCTATATAAGTGCAAACCAAGTGGGACTGTCCCCAATCATAGGAAAAGGCAAGCCATCAGTCAGTTCAAAGTTGCATACCAGCTACCAGAGTTTACATGAATTTCTTCCCATAGATATCAAACATAGGGGGAAAATTCTTTGCGATGTTGCCAATATACTAAGTGATCAATTTTTTTAAAATCTTAAAAATCAAAACCTACTATTGACGCCAGTATGAGAAACTGGGCAATCTTCTACATTACCTGAGTACAACAGGCAACTCAAGCCTTAAAACACATCTAGACAGTGACTTTATATTCTAAGTAATCTGATAGAAGCTAGGAAATTCCTAAGTGTGACTATACAAGCCTTGCAATTCACTTAGCATAAAAAATAAAATTTGCATTTCTCTGATCACCTGTAAGATTGATTCTTTCTAGTTAGTTTACTGGCTTTGTTCCTTCTCTGAAAGGTTTTATGCCCATTTTGTCATTGGGATATTCATTTCTTGATTTACCATGAAGGGTATTAACTACATTGAGTTACAAATATTTTCTGCAGCTTTTCAGGTCCCATGACTCCCCCGACACACACAAGCTTAATTGGGGTAGTATGTAGCATATAAAAAACAGCACATAATTAACATAATTTGGTTATGTTATGCAGAACTGGTTCTCTCCACCTTATGTGACTCTAGGGGCTGAACTCAGCTCACTGAACTTAAATGAGCTTAAATAACAAGAGCTTTTACCTGGTGAGTCATCTCATGGTATATAAACATAGATGCGTAGGCTTGTATTACCATCACCACATTCCAGGTGAAAAACATATCACCTCCAAGTTTCCTTGTGGCGCTTTTGTGTATGTGTTAAGAACATTTAATATAAAGTTTATCCTCAACAAAATTCTTAAGTACACACAATTTATCCTTAACTGGAACTTCTGAAACGTATCCTTTTTCTTTTCAAATAGGCTATCAGTATGTAGCCCAGGCTGCCCCTGAACTCTGGTTCTCTTACAGGCATGAGCCACCACACCCAGTTTTTACTCATTTGTATAACTAAATAATACAAAGCCATAGAACAATTCCCCCATTCCCTCCCATGATAACCACCATTCATTCTGTTGCCTACTTACATACCTTTGACTATTTTTATATGCCCCATATTAAGAGGAACCATGCAATATTTGTTCCTCTGTGATTAACTTATTTTACTTTTCATTCTTCTGGGGGTTAATTTAAAAAATATTAAGAAACTTCTTCAACTTAATAATGAGAAAAAACCCAAATAACCCAATTTTGAAGTGGGCAAAGGAATTTAAAAAGACTTTTCTCCAAAGACATATAAATGGCCAAATGGCACATACAAAGGTACTCCACATCACTAATAATCAGGGAAATGCAAATCAAAATTATAATGAGATATTACCTCATACCTGTTAGAATGGCTATTGTCATGTGTCCTTTTAGTTTGGATATGGTATTTTACATTTCCATTTTGGTTTTTTTGTCCTTTGCTTTAATGCTTGAAAGGGCAATCCCCACCTAAGACAAGGTAAACATTCACCTGTATGTTCTACTTCTCCTATAATTTCTTTTAAAAATATCTTGATTTTGACGACTTATCTACAATTTACTTCAGTAAACAGTCCCCCACACCATCCCATCCAAATCAAAAGTAATTGTCTTGGCACATTTTATTGACTAATACTGTTCTTTCCCGCAATATATAATCCCTCTATTAAGTTCTTTTGTATTCTAGATTGCCTTAATTTTCAATCAGTAGATTCTCACACTGATGGAACTGTCTCATTTTTAAAAACTTAATTCCTTAAAACCTTTTCTATTCACTTTTCTATTCAAATGATAGTCATCATAATTTAGAGATGCCAAAACATATCAGAAACAAAATCAAATGAAAACATCTGTACAGTAAGAAAATTAATATGTTCAATATACAACATTTAATAAAAACCACACTGATATTCCAATGTCAAAGAACAAAATAAAAGATAGAAGACTAACAAAAGTCAACAAACTTACCATTTTTGTTTTCTAAACCAAAGGAAAAAAAACCCTGAGCTCTAACAGCAACAGTAAAACTTTGATTCTACATTTGCTTTTTCCATTGTCATACTGTCTTTTTTCTTATTGTTACCTGAGAATCCGTTTCAGGGGCCCACAAAGTATTTGTTCACTATTCCTTTTCCACAAAGCTACTAACTTTAAATAAAAACAGAAGTTCAAAAGGCAAGATAGTACTTTTATTTTCTTTTGTTGTGTTCAGGGTGAATACCCAAGGCCTCATGCATGCTAAACAAGCACTCTACAACAGAGCTGTTTCTCCTAGCCTTACAACAAGTAGTAACACTTTCTATAAACCGAACATATTTAGTTGGAAGATCGGAATGGCTGCACAATGGCTGCACTGGTCACAGTATTTTTTTCCTGAAATGAAGAAAACAAGCAAAGCAAACTCAGATACTCACAGCCTCAGTAGGTGTCTTTTTCAGTTTAGTCCTGTCTACTTTCATGTTTTCAATTTTCTGCTTTAAGATCTGAAAAGAAAACCCCCAAAGTAGTGAGAAGATAAAGTTGAAGATAACCTAGAGTTCAATATTATTAAACATACAAAATATGAGACAAAGTGTATGCAAGATACCTAGTGTAAAAACACTGAAGTTATGTTAATTCATGGGTATCACTATGAAATAGAAATGGGTAAAGAATAACTTTTGATACAAATGGTTCACAATCCCTGTTACATAAGTACATACAACAAAATAGCTATTTTCCTCTTCTTTTATAAGAATTTCAAAACTTTTGACAGTTAAATATGGCATGTTTTTTGATACCTCAGGATGAAAAAACTCACTAGAAGACTCTAGTTTTGGAAACAAAAAGGAATTACACTTCTGAAAATTCAGCTAAAGTTTTAGGGATGCACACAAACATTTTAACTGCAATAATCTACACTGCATGAGTATGTATAATAGTAAAAAAACATAAAGTCCCAAAAAAGGACTGTTTTAAATTTTAAAATCTAAATGTTTTATGTGTTTTGTTTACATGTATGTATGCACACTGCAAGCAGACCTGGGGCTCAAGGAGACCAGAAAAAGTCATCAGATCCCCTGAAACCAGAATTAAGGATGGTTGTGAACCATCATGTGGATGCTGGAAACTAGCAATCTTAACTGTTACTTTTCCAGCTCCAGGACTGGTTTTTAAATGGACTATATCGCCACTAAAAATACTGCAGACAATTACATAACAGAGAAGCTCATGATTAAATAGAAAGGTTATAACATGGAATTTGAATCTATTAAGTCAGGAATGATGGTTCCCATGTTGAAGCAGAAGGGATCAATGGGAATTCAAGGCTAGGTTGGGCAACAGAATGCTATCTCAAAAACAAACAACTAAATATAAGTCTATGTCTATAGAAAACACTCTAAGAAAGGAAATGTATCAAATTTATAATGTCTCCATCTGACTGCGTTAGTCTGAAGGGCATTTTCTTGACTGATGATTGATATGGGAAGTCCCAGCCCACTGTGAGTACTGACATCCTGGGCGGGTGTTCCTTGGGTGTGTAAGAAAAAGGTCTGAGTCAAGGTACTAGGAGCAAGCCAGTAAAACAGTGTTCCTCCATGGCCTCTGGTTCAGTTCAAGACTTAAGGTTCCTGTCCTGACTTCTTTTGACAATGGACTGTGTGATGTGCATGTGCAAGCCATAATAAAATCTTTCCTGCCCCACCATGTTAATTCATGGCTAACCACAAGGATTATATCTGATGGCTTTGGCAATATGCCTTTTAGCACTAAGATAAATTGTGTCTTAAGAACAAAGACTTTAACTAAGAAACAACGTGTAAGACACCTTCTAGAAATGTCCTGACCATATATCACTTTAGTTAAGACCGTGTAACTTGGAAAGCCCAAAGTAGGTAACAGCCTGATCAGCCCCATGTAATCCCTGTGATATTTACTAAGTCAAGTCCTTAAAGATACACTGAACTAGGCATAGTAAGGAATCAACATTTCTCCTATTATTAAAAAGGATACATGCATAGTAGTAGAGGTAGATTCCAGGCTCTTTAGAAAGACCTGGTACTAAAAATATAAAGTAACCAAGCATGAAGACAACACATATTCTAGGTAGTTTCTGGCCTATTTGTCTGCTTTGTTTACATCTATTCAATCAATGGGTATTCAGGAAGAGTTGGTAAAATAAATATTCAGACTGTTGCAAAGTATTTTATTTTGTTCTAATGATGGGCACATAGTATTTAAATATTTACAAGGTAATGTCACTTGACACATTATCATTTCAAGTATTTATCACCCAAAATTTTGGCTCAGACCATATATGAATACTAAACAACATTCCTCTATAATTAATATTTAGAATACATAATTACAAATTCCCTTTAAAAATTACCTCAGCATCCAATACAAATGAAGATGACTCCTACCAACATCAAAATACCTAAAATGAGCCCAACTAGTTACTGACAATAATCTTATCTATAGAGCAGAAACTTATAAACTGAACAATTTGTGCATTTTACTTGTTTTTTTCTTTTCTTATGAAAGTTTTACAGCTAAAACCAAATTGCATTATTAGAGATGGCAGCTCTTTGTAGGGAAGCAGTTAAACTGCTTCTGCTACAGGCAAGCAGCCCCAATGCAAATAACTGATGCATGCTTTCCCTTTAGAATAAGGAACAAGAGCAAAGTGTTCTTATCACTTTTATTCAAAGACAATGTTGGAAGTTCTAGCTCTTAATAGGACATCACATAAAAGAAAGCAACAGGCATACAGAACAGAAAATACAGAAAAAGCATTACATACATTTTTTAAAAATTCCACATCTGCCCAGAGGGGCTGGGCAGACAGTTTGGTGATAAAAGCATGAGGACTTAAGTTCCCCAGAACCCATGTCAAACACGACGGTGCCAGTCTGTAACTATAAAGATGTGGATGAACCAGCGGAAAACCTCAGGGTCAGTGAGACTCGGTCTTTAAAAGTATGGGAGGGAACAACAAAGGAAGGTCCTCAAAGCTGAACTCTGCTTCCACATATACAAGCACTGGCAAGCACACCTGTGTACATGTGCACTCACACCATTGAGTTTTAGCACGGTAGCACTTGTCTATAATCCTAGTACTCAGGAAGCAGGGGGGAGGTGGATCTCTGTGCATTCAAGGCCAGCCTGGTCTACAGAGTGAGTTCCAGGATGGGCTCCAAAAGCTGCAGAGAAGATTTAACATGGTAGAAATGTCAAATCTCCTAATTTGGCAGATAAATTTACCATTATTTCTAGTCAAATCCCAGCCAAGACTCTTGGGAGTAAACTAACTATTCCAAAGTGTGTGTGTGTGTGTGTGTGTGTGTGTGTGTGTGGAAAAGCAAAAGGAATGACAATGGTAGAAAGAATTTTGAAAAATAAAATGAGGATAAATCACTTATTTTTGAGAGTTCTACACATTTACATAAAAATTTAATTCTTTTCAAGCCCCACCCACACCAACTGTTCTCCCATCCTGCTGGAATCCTTCTCAGCAAGACCTCTACTTTCATTACTTCTTTTAGTGTGCACCCCACTGAGTTGAAATTAAATATTTCTTGTCAGAAGTGTTTCTTGTGGGAAGTTATTTGCTCAAACAAGAGCAACTTAACAGTGGCTAGACCACTGAAGAAAATACCATGCCTACCCCAACAATGCTTAACTGCCATTAGACCAGCAGAAGGAGTGTTGTCTGGTCTCATAGATGAGCTGCTATTTTTGGAGACAGTATTATTATGTAGAGTCAGTTAGTACTTTGTAGTGTGAGGGTAACAGGTGTGTGCAAGGCTCATTCTTACCCTCTTGAGGGGTGAAGTCAGAGTTTTGTCTGTTACTCCTTAGAAAACTGTGTGCTTATGGGCACCTGTGTTATGCATACATAAGGAGATCAGAAAACAACTTACAGGACTTGAGATTCTTTCCTTCCTCCATGTAGGTAGAATCTAGGTAGGGGTTGAATTCAGGTTGTGAAGCTGGTTTTTTGGTTTGGTTGGTTCTCAGTGTTTTGGTTGGTTGTGAAGTTTTTTATTGTTGTTTTAAACACAGTATCTATACAAAGCCTTAGCTATCCAGAAACTCAATATGCATACTAGACTGGCCCTGAACTCAGTGATCTACCTGTCTCTGCTTCCTCAGGGCTGGGCATATTGGTTAATAATTATTTGTTTTTTCTAAACAGGGTTTCTGCATAGCCCTAGCTGTCCTGAAACTCTTCTAGATAGACCAGACAGGCCTCAAACTCAGAGATCTACCTGAATCTATCTGCTGAGTACTAGAACTAAAGACATGCCCCACCACTCCTAAATAGTTTCTATTTTTATATTAAAACTTAAATTGATGAACACAAACATTGTATTTATGGTGTCCAACATGTTTTGAAATATGCAAATTATAGAATTACTAACAGAGTTATTAATAACATTATGTACTCCCTCACATACTTTTCTTGGAGAAAACACCTAAAATCTCAACAATTTTCATATATACATTAACTATTGTCATCATGTTGTATAATAGTCCTGGAATTCATTTCTCATAAAATTGAAATATTGCATTCTTTGGCCAGTGTTTTCCCAATTCCTGGTAAATATTATTTCTGCCATTCTACACTCTCCATTTCTGTCATCATATACAGTATTAAGATACAAGTGCACACACACATTCCCACTTGATAGCTATGCATGGGAGCCCCACAGGCGCACACAGCATGAGCCAGGCTTTGGAGGATCCACAAGTTCAAGCCTCTGGCTCCAGGAAAACAAGAGAACACTATATGATCTCTAGCCCCAGTGGCCCCAATGATCCCTGAGAGGCTAGGGTTTTGATTCCAGTGGTCTCAAATGGCAGTGTGGATCTTGGCTTTTGACTTCTGAGGGTCCAGTAGTCACGTCACTGAAGGTCTGGGAGTCTATACTCCTGCAGTCTGAGAGGTTTCTTCAGGCCTGTAGCTCTAACCACAGCTCTCAGACAGGGCTTTATCTGGTATTTTGCCAACAGTGATCTATTCAAGGAGTGACTTAACACATCTAGTCACCTTGAAGCTCTTTCTACAGCCCCACCTTTGGTCATGTTGATACACAACCAAAACAGGAACACCTACCTCAATGACTCCAATCTGGTGACAATCTAACGACACCAGTCTCCATAGCTTAACTTCATGCAGACATACCTCTAAGACAAATCACAGAATACAAAATATCCAAAGACACTCAGAAGGAATAGTCAAAACTGAAAGATCAGCCAACTCAAACAGATGGGCAAAACAAAGACTATGATACAACCAACTAACTCCCCTACAAGGGAATCCAAAACTGTAGAGGTAATGGAAAAGTCTAAGATAGACTTCAGTCTTACTTTAAAAAACAAAAATGAAATAACATAAAAACAATGATTATATAGAAGTTCCAAACAGATGCACAAGTTAAGGAAAATTTTCTAAGACCTTAACAAGTGAATGAAACAGTGGAAATTGCAAGAAAGTCTTAATATGTAATATATAATAATACAGAGGGAAAATTTAGCAAGAAGATCAAAACACTAAAAAAAGGACAAAACAAGCTACTTAAAATGAAGATGATCAATCAAATAAAAACCACAACAGATACCTTCACGGACAGGTAAGACCATGTAGAAGAACAAACTTCTGGGGTAGAAGACAAAGAAGAAACAACAATACAATAATACAAAAAGTGTGTGTGTGAGGAGAGAGAGAGAGAGAGAGAGAGAGAGAGAGAGAGAGAGAG
>LOJH01002586.1:7294-28869 GCA_001685095.1 Ellobius talpinus
GAGAGAGAGAGAGAGAGAGAGAGAGAGAGAGAGAGAGAGAGAGAGGAGAGACGAGACAAGAAGAGAAAATGAGCATTCATAACCCAGGCTGCAAGATTTCTTAATAATTTCAAGAGGCACAGATACAAAGGCATTAGCCATACATGAAACAGTCCTTCCAACTTCTTTCCCTGTGACTGGGATAGCTGGGTCTCATTATCACCATTCCCCTAAGCTGGCTCGGATCACAGTCACCTTCAGAGCTGTGTTCCCTCCAAGATTTCCTTAGAGCAAGCCACCACTTCTAATAGGAACAAGGCAGGGCTACTTCTTCTCATGCAGAGTCATGACGTGTGGTTTAAGTCAAGTGAAAAGCAGCCATCCAGATACCAGCTTGTA
The DNA here is from genome assembly GCA_001685095.1 of Ellobius talpinus. Lineage (NCBI taxonomy): Eukaryota > Metazoa > Chordata > Mammalia > Rodentia > Cricetidae > Ellobius > Ellobius talpinus. The sequence goes on from LOJH01002586.1 coordinate 7,673, forward strand.
TTAAGACGATTATAAACACACATGCACACACATGTATGCACATGTGCATACACATTACTTCTGGCAAATGTAACATGACTGTAACAAATACTTTTCAGTGCCTAAAGCTTATTCATTAATAAAAAATTTTAAAATACATATTTGAAAGTGTCGTGCCCATGTGTAGATACCATTCACCTTTTGAGAAATCATCCGTGTATTTGAGTAATAGTATTAAAATTCATCTATGTATCATGCAGAAATACATAGCATTTAAGTTCCTAGAGCAGATGGCAAGTTTCCTATTTTATGTAAAAAAAAAGATCTAGGATGCATTCAGAATTATAGTGTGCAACAGCAACACAATATTAGAAATATTCTTAATAATTAGCTTTTATAAAAGATAGTCTAGCTTCAGAAGCATATTGGATTTTATACTTCAAAGGATAATAGCTAATTAGCCAGGCCTTCTATAACATGCTACATATGGCTTGAAAGCAGATGTAGAATTTGAAAAATAAATGAGATAAACTGGAGAAGAGCACAATTTCTCTGCCATGACCTGTGCATTTTTTCTTAGAAATGCTGCAAGAAAAAGTATCTTGAACCTTCCCTATAGATTAGACACCTTGCAATCTGCAAATGGAACGGAGAGCTGATTGGCTAAACCGTATGAAAATGCAAACATCTGCATTCCACACAAAGTAGAGCGGCCATTAGCCATGTTCTGAGTGTATGGAGAAATGAGGGAAGCCGATTCCCCCAAGACTAAACAAAGGCATACTTTGCAAAGGAATGCAAAACAGTGACTGGGCATGCCAGACAGTTACAGCCTGACAGACGAATTGTCAACAGCAGTGTCAAGCCAACCTTCTGTGTCCCTGCATGGCAGACTACTCAAGTCATTCTAGAATGGAGACAGTGATGCAAAGAAGAGGGTGGGGGTGGCACTATCTCAGAATAAAGGGAGAAAGGAATAAGGAATGTAGCTTGCAAAAATGGCCCCTCTAATTCTGCAAAAGCTAAAGGGATGTGCATACATGTTTTTCTTTAAAAATCGGGCTCAGGGGTGTTATTCTTGTAAGAGGACTGATTAGCCTTCATTTAGTTACCAAGAGACTGTCAAATGTACACCTGTTTTCAACCAAGATCAGAATCTGCTCTAAAGCTCATTAATAAACATTTTTGCAAACTACTCTGGACAGCCGAGATAAATCTTTTCTCATTTATGAGAAACGCTCAGGAGAGGTAACGGCTTGCCAAGCTGCCATATTCCTCCAGCTGGAAGCGTCCTTTCCAACTTTTCAAACACTGGATGATAGGACTATTTGGCAAACCCAGCCCTCCTCCCTACAGCCCTTGCTTTCATTTCAGTCTTTCTCTTTACGTAATAGAGCCCTGCATCTGCGTGTCACTGGCAATTTCCTCTTCCTTCTCACTCATGATGCTTTCATTTCCTGCCAAACTTGCAGTGATGTTCAGCAGGTACAACTTTGTCCTCTCTTCCTGCCCGAATGTGGTCCTTTACTAGTCACAAAATGTCATGGGCGCTCTCAGAGACAACCCTAGCTCTTCTTTCCGGGGATTCAAATTTCAAACTTTGCTAGCATCCCTTAGCAGGAATTTTTTGAGGTTCTCACCATCCTTAAGGTCTTCCCCTGACCTTCATCTACTTGAGGATCTTTCTATATAAGGCCTCATTTAAATCCAGTCTCTTGAATGTTTTGCCTTTTTGCTAATGTCCTTACACGTTATCTCAATAATTTGATTGTAGTAACAATGGAAGACTAAAAGTGAGTATTTAGCAGAATGGATTACTCTGTAGATTGATAATGGTTTACACTGAAAATTCAACCCCACAAAAATAACACATGAAATAACCATCAATCTCACTGGAGAATTATAGAGCTAGGAGAGAGGTGAAAGTCCCTTGGTTTCATCTTTGTATCCTACAAACAAGACATTTCAAGGTTCAGAGAAGATGAAACTGCAAAATTTGGGTGCCAATAAAAGAGGAAAAGGCAGCTAATATTTCCTACACTGATGAACCCATGCATCTCACCAGCTACTTTTGCAAAGCATGTGTTCTATGAATGATTATACCACTGCTAATATTGTGTTCCTTTACTCTGAACCATAAAGGGCATGAGCCGTAACTGGAATGCCAATCCAATCCTAATTGGATGCCCAGAATTCTTTATTATTGCAAGCCATGATATTTTCTTAACAGACAGTAGAAAACTATCTCTGTTGCCTAGTAAATGCTGTAATCAAACATAAAAAATGGAAAAGATGCCTCATTGGAAAATCGCTTCTCAAATCTACTTCGAATGCCATTGTAGCCGACAAACAGATTTGGCCCTCAAAATCTTCACAATCAAGCAGGAAAAGTAAAATGTAGAATTATAACTATGCTACAATGTAGCAAATACACAAATAGAATTATGAGAAAGATCATGTAGGAGCTCTGATTTTTGAAAATTACTTTATTTGAAAAAGAACTAAGAGAATTGAGTGTGATGGTATATGCTTATAATCTCAGCACTTGGGAGGTTGAGGAAGGAGGATCTCAAGCTGAGGATAGTGTGAGTTACATAGGAAGACCATGCCTTGTCCACCAAACACACACACACACACACACACACACACACACACACACACACAACTAAGGGATATTTGATCCAGAACATGAAAACTTGTACAGGCCAAATAAGATCTTTTTTAATGTGAGCTTCTTTCTAAGTCCATAAATCAAATTTGCAATGCATTCCTATATTGACTCATGTAAGTTACTACCTAGGACTGTGTTGGCAAGGATAATCATAGGAGACCATAACATAGACTATGTCCCTCGGAACCCTACAACAGCCTCCTGACGAAGGAAGAACAGATTAATGATAGAGACAAGTGAAGTAGAGATGATAAAACAGCCACCCAGTTTCTTGAAGGACCATAATACCCTGCACCTGCAATAGCATCTGCCCCATGAGTCTGGTTGGTAAACCATTTTTATGTACCCCGTAACCATCAGCACTTAGAGAGGATGAACTCAGTGAACATCTTAGTAGACTGTTAAAAGTATTGAAAGACAAGAGAAGGGAAAGGAGAGAAAATAAAAAAGGTTAAACCAAGGTTTGGAGGCCTAACTTTCACATTTGTACTGTAAGTCCATCAAGGGACTCCTTGCTAAGCTAAGATCAGTGATATCAGACTCATCAACTGAAGATTTCTCATGTCCAACATAACCACAATGCTTTGTCCATTGAGTAAATGAATGGTATACCCAATATTTTAGTTTCCATATGATTTATTTTTTTAAAAACAAACTGTCTTGGTAGTATGTGTAAAAATGTAAGATACATGTCACAATTTTAAAGACCACCTTTTGATAAAAAAACTTAAACCCTAAGAACTTGCTTTGTCTCAATAATTTTGTTATTTCCTGTTTCTAGGGACTTTATCAGAGGCATTGGATTTTGTCCCAGCATCTCAGCCATTGTTCTCCTAATCTGAGTTGTTGGACCTACTTGAGAAAATAATGGAAAGAAATTCACAATGTAATATTTTCTTACATTGCTTCATTTGGCAAGATCAATATCCAGCTCCTCGTTTCCTTTTTCCTTTCCACACAGATTTCTGCCCTGGGAGTGTTTCCACTTTGCTCAGAGAAGTTTCTTGATAATGAGAACCTCTTCCTTACTGCTGCCTTCTGGGAGGGTCTGCAAGGCTTCACGGCTACAATCATGCTTTGTGTTTTTTCTCTCAACATTATATTGATAGTTGCAAATAAGAAGGTGAAAGTGACGAATAGCATCCAAGCATTATAGAAGAATCAAGGCAATATGTGCCAAACAGGGCTTGGCAAATTAAAAGTCGGATTCCAGTTGTAATTTACAATAATAACAAGCATCTTAAAAGAAGCCTGAACTAGCAACCGAAAAGGGTCAAGTGAATAACGAGCAGAACGGCAGGAAATGCTCTCCATATCTGAGATAAACAGAGAGAGACCCTAGAACTCCAGGGGAGCTCTCAGGGGAGACACCAGGAAGGGACCTGGTTTTAGTGGCAACCTGAAGAGACTGCCAGGTTAACAGATGGACAGACAGCAGAGTGATAGGCCTCCAGAGACAGCCGCCTCAGATTTCCTCTCAGCCTAGACAGAACTTGATCCGCTTTCAAAAAACTGTATTCTCAATTTAAGACAAATCAATTTTACATGATCTTCTGTGAAAAATGGCCAGTATAATATACACATTCAAAGCATTAAACGTGTTTTCTGAATGAAAAATAAACCATGTTTCCTGTTGGGAGATGCAGCAGAAATCAGATTAATTATTATACTCAGCTTAACCTCGGTATTCTCTTTCCAGGTTCCCCATCAGTGTCCTGAGCCATTTTAAAACAATCTGCATCAAATCACCCAGAGCAGATCGGATACGGGAGTTTGAGCTGAGTTAGCACCAAGTACATTTCAGGACTTGTTGTGGAGTTGTGTGTATTCCTCCTCACATTAGAAGAGGCACCTGTAAGGACCACTGAACAACCCTTAATGAATGTTTTGGCCACATTTGGTGCATTTTATAAAATTGGACTCAGAGATGAATTCATGAGAAACAGGTTATCTAACATTGACTAAACATTGACTAAATAGCATTCTGTTCCACTTTCCAAAAGGAGCACCCATTGAACAAATGAGTTGTGTGATAACCTTCAGGATATGCATTCTACAGACCTACAGTGTGCATATAATGCAAAGATGTGTTCAGCTCGTTTATCCTGTGCTGCTGAACAGGGTGTAGAAAAAAAATGTTCAATGAATTCAGCAACGTTACACAGTACTTCAGAACAGGAAGCAAAGAAGATGCCTTCATAACAGCCATGGAAGATGAGGTATGCACAGCAGGTTGTTATCGCTTAGACTGGATTCTTGCCAGGGCATCAGCAAATACCTTTGTACAGACAGCCGTGGGATTTTTTTTTAAGAGAAACAAAATTCAGACTTTCAGTTTTGTATATATTTCTAAAAAAAATAGACTTTTGGTTTGAATATGTCTGTGTGTTAATAAGGAAAGACAGGAGAACATAAGATAGTCTAAATTCATCTATTTAATAAGATTTAATGAAACAGTTTTTCTAATACAATCAAGGTACTGTGAAAGCAAAAATTAAAACAAATGTCATTTCCAAGAATACTTCTCAAATTTAAATAACGATATTATTATATAGAAATGTTCCTTAAATTTTAGAATTAAAATTTTGAAATCTTTTGTATGTGTGTGTATGACTGTGAGTGTGTATGAGTAAGTGTGTGTGTGCTAAAAGTGAGTCCTGTGTCTGTGAGAGAGTGCATATGTTTGTGTCAGTGAGTGTGTGTTGTGTGTGTATGTATGAGTGACTGTGTGTGTATGAGTGTGTGTGCTAAAAGTGAGTCCTGTGTCTGTGAGTGTATATGTTTGTGTCAGTGAGTGTGTGTGTGTATGTGTGTGTGAGTGACTGCATGTGTATGGGTGTATGGGTTCGTATGTATATAAGTGTGTATGTTGTGTTAGTGTGTGTATGTATGAGTGACTGTGTATGTATGAGTAAGTGTGTGTGCTAAAAGTGAGTCCTGTGTCTGTGAGTGTGTATATATATGTGCATGAGTGACTGCATGTGTATGGGGGTGTGTGCATGAGTGAGTATGTATATAAGTATGTATGTTCTGTTAGTGTGTGTATGCGTGTGTGTGTGTATGAGCGTGTGTGTCACAAAAATAGGCTTCCATGTGGATTATTTAAACATGCTTAGTGTTAGCTACCCACCCTATCCTCTGCCATACCTTCTCATTCTTCTCTCTAAACCTCCCCCCCATTAGTCAGCTTTCCCATTTTGTATCACCTGTATATTCACATGAAAGGGTTTAATTGGAGTTATCCTACACAGAGGATTGTGCTCATCCCAGAAGTCATAGGTTGCCAAAGAAAAAGCTCAGTGCCAGGTGTGGGTGATTATTATGCCTTGAGTTGTTGGTTGGGAGTATCATACAGACACCGCCTAAACAAACAGGCTACTGCCACTGAGTTTGGTTGCCCACCAGAACTTTAGGGTAAGTCGCCATTGCTTAAGACATTATACACTTTGGTCATGGGACATGAGAGATCAACTTGGTACTGACCAGGAAGCTTCCTTCATGGTGACTGGTTTGCACAGCACCAGTGCGGGGAGGGTTCATGGGAAAAAAATGTTATTAGCATTCTTACCCATCTATTAACCGTATGAACTTCAATAATAATGAACATGGCATCATGCCAATGTGCCCACGGGAACAATAGTGGCATAAGCAGTCTGATGTTAACCAAACACTTGCTGATTGGATTTAAGGCGCACTTTTATTATTCTTCTGAGTGGACACAGCATCAAACTCCAAATTTGTATCTTTTATGTATAGATTAGTGCAGATCTCAGAACTCATCAGGGAAGGTTCCTTGTGCAGTGGCCTGTGCTTAGTGTGGGGACTCACTACTGGCCCAGCTGAAGAGAATGTCAGTGGAGTGCTCACCCACAAACGGGAAATCTATCTCACACACATCCAAGGCTCAGGAATCATTGTGGAAGGAGGGGGCAGAAAGGTTGTAAAAGCCAGAGGCCAGGGAGGTCCTACAAGTATCAACATTGTAGGACCTCGGCACTCATGAAATCCAAGCCGCTGTGTTGCCCACACAAAAGCAAGCCATTCACCTTCTAGCACGGATCTGTGAGTGGATCACAAGCCTCTACCCTGAACTGAGGAGCAACAGCTGACAGCTTCCAGGAGGTCAACTATATTCCTGTAAATGACCCCCCGTTTCTAAGTATACAGGCAGCACAAGTAGAACTCAGTGGGTTGAAAATGAAGAAGACGACAAAGTTTTAGGGGATGGGGAGGTGGGGAGTAGTTAGGAGAAGGAGCAGGTGACTGTGATTAAATTATATTTAAATTCTCAGAAATAAATGCTGAGAATATAAGCATGTGTCAGCACACACGGCAAGATTGTGATCTTAATTCTTTGGGGGCAGACCCCTAGAAGTAGGCTGAAGCTTGAGAATCTCAAGTTTGAGCATAGCCTGGGCTACATAGCAAGGTTCAAGACCCTGTCTCAGAGCTAAAAGAAAATAAGGAAGGAAAGAAGGGAGGGAGAAGAAGAAAGAGAGAGAGAGAGAGAGAGGAGAGAGAGAGGCAGGCAGTGGTATCTCAAGCCTTTTTAATCCCAGCTCTCAGGAAGCAGAGACGGGTGGATCTCTGGGAATTGCTTTCAGCCTGGTCTACAAAGCAAGTTACAGGGTAGCCAAGACTGTTACACAGAGAAATTCTGTCTTGAAAAAAAAAAACAAAATATAAAAGCAGAAAAGAAAGAAAAGAGATGGGAAATTTCCTAAAACGAGGTAGAACTGCTGAGTCACATGGTACTTCTATTTTTACTTGTTTTTAAAAGTGCCATACAGTTTTCCTCAATGCTATCAAGTTTTACATTTTATCAGCTGTACATAAATTTTCTAGTTTCTCCAAATCTGTCCATAATTTATTATTTTTCATTTTTTTGTTGTTGTTCTATATATTAGCCATCCTAATGTGTGGTGGTATCTTACAATATTTGATTTTCGCCACAATTAAACATTGAGGACTTTTTTTATATACTCACTGGACATTTGCACATTTTAATATTTTAAACTTTAAACATTTTAATATTTCCTCCGGTATTCTGCACATCTTTGAAACAAGCTGTTTGATCTGTTGCTGAGTTTCAGGGACTCATGCAGACCCTGCATCTGAATCTGCTGTCCCACATACAATATAGTGCTTTTCGCAAAGGTCGTCTCTTTCCTGTCAAGTTTCTTTGGATACATAAAATTTCACTGAGGACAAACTTTTTGCAAAAATGACTGGATTTCATTTTAAAGTTAGGAGACTCACTCACAGCAGGTTCTAGGGCAGAGAGAATAAGCTACTGTGGGGTGCCTAGCCGTCCATGAACTTCTGTATCATCCTCCTCACCTCAAAAGACAGGGATCATCATGAAAGAAGCCATGAAAAGTAAGAGCCAGAGCTAGTAAAGGACGGCTGTGAAACGGGGTTCTGCAGCCACGATAGGAATGTTTTATACTCACACTGGCTGTGACTGCCTTCATAAGACGGGAACAACCACAAGCCAGACAAAATCCCAGCATGAAGGGGTAAGGGCTCAGAAAGTCCCACCTCTCGTTGAGGAGCTATGGGCAACTGATGACTGATGGATGTGGGAAGTCAGAAGAGCTTGGCTGAGGCCTATGATGGGTTGCTCATGTTCCAACGGCTAGCCCCTCATCCCTGTACCTATTGGCAGCCTTAAATGAACTCAGTGGACTTTATTAGTACTGTAGCTGGAAGAGAAAAGTGGTAGGGGGTGCAGAAGAAGTTGGACGGTAAGAAGTGAGGATGGCTTTGATCAAAACACATTATATGAAATTCTCAAAACTAATATTTTAAGAGAAAAGCTAACAATAAATTGCTATGTTAGACAATTCTTTAACATTTACATCCTTTCAAATAAATATACAAATAAGTTCAAGCTAAATGAAAAGGAAAATTATTAAGAAAAAGAGTCATCAGTTAAGAATAAAAACTACACATTTTCAAGTCTTTACAAAAGAATCTACTATTGTTGAGATTTCTACATGTTGGGAAAATAGACTAGACTTCAGTCTTGATTGCTTCCATAACAATCAAGCAAATGTATGTAGCCTTTCAATTGCGTTTTCAAGAAAAAAATGTAATTAGTGATCCAGACCCACATTTGCAAGTATTTTATTTAAAAAGTACAGGAGATACGTTAGCATATGATGGGTGTGTAAATGATTTTCCCTAAATGCTCATATCAATTCAAGCAATAGGAACAACAACCTTGAGGATGGCTCATCTGTCAGGCAAAAGCACAAGCAAACAAATGATTTAAAGGAAGTCTTGATTATAAGGCTCAGAAATATCTGGGTGTGTCTAGGCAGCTGCATGGATTTATGTCCAGTGCATTTGTGCACAGCCCAGCTCCGAACAGAGCCCCGCCCTAGAGTTTAATGCTTTACAGCCACTACTCTGAAATTACTTTTGTCTTTGGACTCGTTTTACAAATGAAGTTGGATAGAACAATGGACTTAGACAATAGGGCTTTGAGCCCTGGTTAATGCCTGAGTCTGGCTTCCCACCATCTTCCAGAGCAGGTTCTCAGTCTCAGACTCTTTTACTTGCAGATTATGCCACCCAATCAACTCAGGCCAGCTGTCATTTCAACCCCACAAGGACCAAAATGAGCACAAGGACCAGGGCCCTCAAACACCCTGCATCACCAAGGAGCAGCGCATGGGGAATGTAAAACTTGCTCTGAATCAGTAGAACTCCAGCAGTGGCTGAGGGTAAGCTGTTAAGTGCCTCAAGCCTTTCACATACTCTGGATCTAAACATACCCTGGTGCCCAGGTTTAAAGATTGCTCTGAGTTGCCTCTTCATCAAAGGCTGGGACTCTTGGGAAAGACCTCTGCCTCAGCTTCACTTACTGCAAACATATGAGATACAGAACTGGGTCTCAAGGCTTGCAAGAGGGGTAACCTCACATGGCACACCTGCCATGGGTCAAGTGCATCCCACATGATAAAGAACCTTCTAGTGGTCATATGATGCTTCACTTAACCCAGAAGTGCCCGTGTGCCCCAAGTTGCTGGTGCAGGATCTATGCCCGAAGGTACAGGCTTTCTTTTTTTTCTTTTTTGCTTCCAACCCTCTAAAATCTGGTTTCAATTATTAGCATGGTTTTTTACCATCCATCTTTATTTTGTGGAATAAATGCAAATATCAGAGCACTTAACTGGTATGCAGATTTACTCAAATTACACAATTCATATTTTGTGGCCGATCCCAGATGTCATCTGCAGCTATCCAAAAGAGACAAACACAAGCCAGATTAAGGAATGCTGAGGACGAAACTGTTTATAATCCTAGCAATAGTATGAACATTCCAGGTTTATCATGAAATTATGTTAAGTGGAACTCCCAGTGAAAAGGCATAAACCATTTTTAATAAAGAAGAAAACATAAAAGAAAGATAAATATTAAAGTATGTGTACCCTGAAGTTACTTTATTGATTTAGTATATTATTAAATGTATATTCTTAAGAACTTTGTGCTGTATTTGAGAAAATCACTATGTTATTCTTAAATTTGCTTTTAAAACAGAAAGGCAATTAGATCAATGAAACCAACAAAGAAAGCAGCAGCAAAGGACATGACAGCTGCCAACAAGTGAGAAGATAGGAGGGCAGCGTTCAAATAACTATGGAATAGGTGGATATGCTTACAAACAGAAGCACATACAAAGATAAAATAAGAGTCTTCACTTTCGAAATATCTAACTTCGGACTCGTGAGAAGACTAGGAGGATAAGGGAGCTTTCAAGAAAGCTTGGCCACCCAGAATCCGGAACCCCAACTCAGCAGGAGAGAACCAACTCCTGGAAGTTGGCTTCTGAGCACAAACCTGCCATGGCAGGTGTGTTTTTGGTACACACACGCGCGCGAGCACACACACACACTACAAATACATAATAAAGAAAATTTTCTAGATTCCAAATTTTATTTATATTTTGAACTATATAGCAAAATAATCTCTAAATTAATTAGTTGGGTAAATATAGCCATTATATTTTGGGTTGTGAGCCTAGCCTTTAAATGGCTAAGCCATCTCTCCAGCCCAATAATCATTATAATTATTTAACCAAATCTAAATTAGAACATATAATTAGGATACATATCTAGATTCTACATATATGAATATGAAAAACTGTATTCTCTTTTGCAAGGCAAAATAATAAATTAAGGAGAAATAATTATAGATATGAATACCCGAAAATTAAATGAATTTTAAAAACCAAAATAAAATATGAAAATAAAATTTGAAACAATCTTTCTACTAGTTAAAATAAGTTAGACTCTACACTGGGGAGAGTGTTCAAATTGATAAAAGGAAGCAACACGCTAATGAACGTGGCAGGAGGACTTGCTTAAGAGTGAAGACATGAACAACACTACCATGCAGTGAGTGTGAATGGGACACAAACTGCTACGTCTGAAACACACCATGCAAGAGGAAAGACTTTTTTTTTAATTATTACGCAAGCAGTGTCATGATGAACTTGGTCTATTTGTACTTTTGGTTATATTATGTATAGTTACCATCGCTCTGTTGTGTGTATTAGAGGTATTATAAGTCATCAAGGTGCTTGTAACAAACTCATTTTCCTGTTATAGCTCACTGGAAATAAAAAGACACTGAGATTATCAAGATATGAATGAGCAGGGTTAAAATTTGAGAAATGATTAAACTGCACAGTTTTCTAAAGAATGTCGACTGTAACTATGTATCGTTGCATGTAGAAGCACAAGTCAATGTTTATCTATGAAATCAAAAAGCCAATAGAATTGCTTGTGTCAATTGAAATTATTTGCAAAGACACAGAGGCGTAAGGACAAATTCTGAAAGGTAACACCAATAAACACAGATGCTTGGAGTTGATACAATAACAAATACTTTTTTACTTTTCAAATTTTTCTAATCAGGGGCTGGAAAATGGCTCAATATAAGAATGCTTGTCATGCAAGTGTGATGACGTGAATTTAAATTGCCAGCACCCATGTGAAAGCTGTACATGGCTACTTGGGCCTGGGGCCCCAGGAAGACTTCCCTGTCTCTGGAAGGCAGAGACAGGAAGACAAACTTTCTGGCCAGTTAGACAAGCCAACACAGCGTGCCACTGGTTCAGTAGGAGACCTGACTCAAGAAAACAAGGTGGAGAACAGGATCTGCCTGTCTCTGCCTTCCAGTGCTGGGGTCACAGGTCCAAGTAGCTCTGGCCTCAGCATGCACAGACATAAATGCATGTACTGCATACTCACATGCATGCACATAGACACTTGCACCAAACACACACACACACACACACACACACACACACGTTAAAGGTTTTCTAATCATTGTACTCACAACATAAGAAGGCAGAGATTTCACTTTACTATATATAAGCTAAGGTCAAGTTTATGACTACTAGATGTGTGAAATTATTAATTTGTTTATAATGATTATTGAAAAGTGCAAAGCTATTTCTTGGCATTAGGCAAGATAACAAAGAAAGCATTAATTTGAGGCATCATCTGTTAAAGTTGTGCGTAGATGGAAGTTTCTGTCCTGAACACTACCACAGCCATTTAGTCCCAAAGAACACACAAAGGCTTATATTAATTATAAACTGTTTGGCCTATTAGCTCATGCTTATTATTAACTAGCTATTACAACTTAACCCATAATTCTTTCTATGTTTAGCCCTGTAGCTTGGTATCTTTTCTCAGTAAGGCATTCTCATCTTGCTTTCTCTGTGTCTGCCTGGCAGACTGCATCTCTGCCTTTTCTCTTCCCAGAATTCTTAGTCTGTCTGCTCCACATACATTTCCTGCCTGGCTACTGGCCAACCAGCTTTTTATTAAACTAATATGACTGACAAATCCTCACAGTGTACAAGAGCTTTATTTCACAGTAGTAGTGAGTTTAAACCTTTTAAATATTTAGAATTCAATGAGAACAGTCATTTTCAAGCTACAGTGGTCTCTCCCAATCCCCTCACTTCTCTCTTTTGTCTCTTTAAGGGAACACCTGTCTGCAATGTTACCTTTTTAGTCTTTGGTCATAATACAAAGAATTTCTGTTGATGGAATGACATAAAATACTACTCAGGTTTATAACACCAAAATCCAAACACAGCCCGATTTGAGCTCTTTTCCTTCATGTTACCATTTTTTGCATATTCTTGCAGTTACATGTGTCTATTTATAGGTGGATGTTTTACTTTTGTATCTTCATTGAATAGTTATTATGAAATAGGTGGAATAATTGTAAAAACTGACTAAAAACAGAATTGTTTATATGAGCACCCATGTTAAAGTTGAATATTTCTTCTAACATGAAGAGGTTCGGTATATTTATTCTAGCAGTTTTAAACCAACCCACATTTGGAAGTTGCCTAAGTCTCCTCAAGGTCAGTAAGCTAATTACTTTGTTCCTTTTTACTCTCCATTGTCTTAGTCTGAATGTTTTCCAAAGGCTTTCAGTCTAAGATAAACTGAGCGTCACGGTGATGGGATAATGAGAACACATCCACCAGGTCCTCTTAAACCACCAAAAAACACCCCTGCTACAATGGCAGAGAGAGGCCTGCATGTCCCCACAGATGCCAGTGGCGAATATCCAAGGCTTTTCAAAAGCTCTAGCGAAGAAACAAGGGGCACTCTGTGCCTTTCTCTCCTATCACAGGCATCGGTCCTCTGCTACCAAACGATACGAACGAACACGAAGGTTTCAATACCTCTGCTCCCAGTTCCCACACTTCTTTCCTTCACACGGAAGAGCATTCCCACTGACTGATGCTATCAAGCCATGCCTTTAAAACCTGTGCTCCGAAAAGCAAGAGATGCTTTTCTTCATTATACACGCTACACTCAAACAAAACTACAGTAATTAACATGTGCATTACAGGCGTCCATCAATACCAATTAACAGAGACACCAAAAGAGCAAGTGGACCAAAAAAGCTCCCAACCAAACTGAAAAATGTGGCTTAGACTGCTGCTGATGCACAACCTGATGGGAAACCTACTGAACCCAGACGAAAAAGCTCTTACGATTTGCTGCAATCTCTCACAGGCCTCCTCCTCCCCTGCCCCTCATTTGCTAAATAGTTAAGCTAAGATATTGATTATCCTTTCATTGGAATCTAAGCAATGCCAGTAGAAATCAAGACCCTGCACAAAGTAATTTTGCTTCAGAGTTTTGTCAAATTTCTTCTTCTTTCCCTACCTGAGAACCGCTGCATCTACACCACAGGGCTTACATGAGCACTAGGTAGGAGAGAGAGCGTGGCGCAGTGACGAGAGTATACTGCGCGCATGCGCATGGTGGAAGTGCTGCTCCTGCTGCTGTGGCTTCCTGTAGTTTCCACAGGAAGGTGTTGTGATGGTGTTATAGCTCCTGAGTAACTGTCTACAGCATATGGGGGGGACCTTAACTTCTGGAGCTAGAAAAATTGTTACCTAATGCCTGAGAGCATTTACTGAATTACAATTTCCAACTCAGAAAGGAGGTAGGAAAATTATATTATTATTTACGCATGTCTTTTTACGTTTTTACTGTACATTGGAGGGGGAAAGTGCAGACTGTGATCAACTGGCGCTTTTAGATAAATAAAACTGTACTTCTTGCTTTCATAAAACTGAATTTTGTTAAGCAGTAAAAGAAATCATTTTCCAGCCTGTCACTGAATCAGATCTTCTAATTTCACATTAGATGATAAGGCATTTCACAACTATGGCTTGATCCTTCATTTACACTTTATATTTGTAAAAATCATAAATACTCAAGCATAAAGTAAAACTATGTAGCAAAAATCAGCATCTGATTTGAGTTTGCTAATCAGTGTTTTCGCTATGCATAAGAACAGCAGAATTAGAAACTCAATGGGAATTTGCAGTTATGTATTATGTTACTGTCTTCAATGCTCTGTAGAAAATAGCTACCTCCTTACTTTTGTTTAAAATATTTTTGCTGTACAGGCTGCTTTTCTCGTTTACCCACCAAACTTTCCATTATCATTCAACTCATAACCCATCTTTGTGTGAAACCTCCAGAATGTCTCATTTCTCCAAACTGAAGATCATTCTTCTGAATTAACTCTGAACTACTTGTGGAGGATTTCCCAGGTGTGGTTAACACTGCCTAAAATGGTCTCCAACAGTTCCTCCATGGATACATGGATACCATGAATAATTTGCTTCCACTAGTTTTGGACTGGATCTGGATGTTTGTTTCTAATGGAATAGGACAAAGTGATGCCATAGCCAACACCAGGGTACTAAAAGATCATGGGTTCTGTCTTGTATTCCCTTTCTGACCCTCTGATGGAAACCAGGCATGAGAAATAGCTGTGCAAGCTACCCTTGCCCTCTGATGGAAGCCAGGCATGAGAAATAGCTATAGCTCTTACCCACCCAGAGAAAGTCACATGACATAGACTTGAGGCAGCTTCTACCCAACAGCCAGCACGTGCCTGAAGTACACAGTCCAGCAGCTCACAGACCACTCAGTCCTATCAACAGGAAAATGAGAAATCTGGATGTGGTCCATTATTTTGTCAAGTTTTGTGACAGCTGCAGGCCCAGGCAGCAACTTTCTTGTAGACTTATGAGAAACGCTGAGCCAGAGGACCCACAAAATTATGCTGACATCCTCACCTCACAAAATCTATCCAGCAATAACTGTTTTCTCCTCTTAAAGAGTACTGTTTGGAAATTATTTTAGAAAATGTATTGAAATGCAAAACGATGTGCAGCAGGAGATGACCTCATTCATCTCTGCATAGTCTCCTGCAGTGGGTTACTAAGGGCTCAGGTGAAAACAACAGTGACATTTTGACTCCAGAAGTAGATGTGGCCCTCAGTGATAAACTCCCAGACACAGACAACTGTACTGAACAGCATACCCAAATCACTACTTTAAGGTAGTCGTTGTAGCAATTTAGAAAGGAACCCATAATATAACTTACAAATGGAGAAAATATGTGTGTACATATGGTCATATGGGTGTACATAATTGATCACTATAATAGGAAGATACAGACACATAAGTAATGTCTTTAGAAGTCAACATTGAAGAAATAATTATAAAGAAGTGAAAACTGGTATGTGGTGAAATTAGAAATCATTATTATAGCCATATTAAAAGAATAACTTGGAAACTACAAACACAGTTAGAAGACCTTTACAATGTGCCAGTTACTTAATCCCAAAAATATTAAGAGAAATAGAGAATATTAATAGGATACTGAAGTCATTCATATAATATCTAATGAGCCCTACGCATCTCATCATGCTAATTAAGTTTAAAAATCAAAGACACAGATGAAAGAAGCGAAGGAAATTCAAAGCAATTGGAACTGCATTCCCAACTCTGAAGAAGTTATTAATGAAGCACTATGCCCTGCCAAAGAAAAAATGAAAAATTGACATCTCTAATGGCAAGCATTCTTCTTCCAATACTTTTAATTCAATAAACCACTTCCAAATCCCTATGAGGTAATTGTGTCCTGTGCTTGAAGCTAGTGAACGCCCTCAAGATGGTTCATACTGCATGCAACCCAGTTCCTTGGTGAATGTGTTTGTTGTTGATTCTGTAACATCAATCCATCTGTGGAGCTGAGTAAATAAATTTGTTTGATCTACATGAATGATTTTTTTGCTTTCTTTTTATTTTTCTTTGTGTCTTTCGCATAATGCCTCCAATCCCACCCATCTCCCCCACCCAGGAGAAAACAAAATAAAATTTAAGAAAAAAAGGAAAGAAAAAAGGGAAAAAGGGGAAACTCATCATGGAAGCTACAGTATGGCACAGCGGGTCATACAATAAACCCCTTATCCATATGTTTTCATATGCAGGCATTCATCGCAAAGAATCATGGTCTGCTTCAAAGCCCCTGGTCCCTGCTACACCATTGATGCTGTGCCCTCACTGGGACTCTTCCTGGACATCCTGTTGTTTCCCTGTGTCTTGGAAATCCTGCATCCCTTGGTCTGTAGGACCTACCACACACACACACACACACACACACACACACACACACACACATACTCTAGCAGATCACAGATGGGGTGGATGTTGGGGTAGGCCAACTCATAACCTTGGTTCTGGGTCTGGGTAGTTGCAGGGTTGGTCAGACCTCCAGAACTCCCATCTTCACTACCAGGGCGAACTCTCCAGCATTGTCCTGGCTAGTTCATCTCTTGCAGCAATGAGTGAGGGACAGGATCAATTCCCCTAATTACACATCCTCAGGGTGGGTTGTCCCACACCTACACTTTTGGGGGCCAATTCTACTGTGTTGCCCAGGCAAAGTGTAAGGGCAGTTTAAGATTTAAGTCCTACTTCATAAAATTAATTGTATATCTGGCACCATTATCAAACCAGGAACTATGGCCTAAACAGATCATACACCATAGATGAGAGCCTACTACCATTATCTTGCTAGACAGGCACAGTATTAAACCAGCTCCTAATGACTTATCATAGTCATAGACTAATACACCTCTCAGCCTCATCAGAGTAGCTTCGGCTTGCAATAGATGTTAAATAACACAGAGACCCACAACTTGCCAAGTTACAGAAAAGAAGAGATTGCAGAGTACTAATTTTCATTACATGAAAAATACACCTTGCAGCTCTCCCTCCCAAGGCTCTGGGATCTGAAGAAGAGGAACTGGGAAGCCCAGAAGAGCCAGAGGCAGTGGAGGACTATGAGGCAACAGAGTCTTCTGGATACAGCAGGGAAGCTGTACATATGGACACACAGAAGTCACAACCATGCGTGAAGACCCAAGTGAGGCCAGGTCCCAGCTTGCAAGGGAAATCAAAACTAAAATCCCACCCCTAATTGTGGAACTGTTGGCAATTGTTAGTTGCTGGGAGAGAGAAGGTCAGTTTTATCTGATAGTGTAGACTTGTGGCAAATTGGGCCACATATCCAAAAATAATTGGGCCTTGCAAATTGGTTTTAATGGAGAGAGAGAGAGAGAGAGAGAGAGAGAGAGAGATCAAGTTGGTTGTGGGAAAACAAGGTGGATATGGAAGAGATGGGAGAAGGGAAATGAAGGTGATCAAAGTTCATTGTATAAAATCCCCCAAAGGATTCATTCAAAATTTTAAAGAAATAAGTCGACTATCAATTCCAATACAATGGGACAAGCCACTGTTGCATGTGACACAGACAAGGCAGACGCCATCTTACTTCCTTTGTGTAAAATACATGTGCAGAACCTTTTCTTAGTTTTGTTATATCAAAGTGTTGAAGACTTAAATATAGTAAATAGGTTAGTTTTTATGCTCAGTATAGACTGGAAAAAAGAGAAAGGAATCTCCATGGTGTTTCTTATAGTGATTTTGGCGTGAAGAAATGGTTTTCTTTTATGTAGTAAGACTTAGCAAGCTTCTGCAGTCCCTGGTTTTAATCATAGTTAGAAAGCGTTTCTTCATGATAACACTGAAAAGAATTTTCTATGATGTCTCCTAGTGGTTTTTATGGCTTATGTTTTACATATTCATTTATGTCCCATTTGGAAATTATGCTAGTGTAAAGTCTGAGGTATGGATCTATATTTTCAAGACAGCTTGCTGGCTGACACCTTCTTGAAAAATCACATTTTCCCATGCATATTACAGACTACTTTGATTCACATATGCATTCTATATTTTATCCCACTATTATTCACTTCATGCCCAGACTAAATCCTCTTAATAACTCAGAGTTAACAGTATGTTTTAATATCCGGTGGAGCTAGCCCCCCATCTTGACTCTCCTTTTGATGATTTTTCCTGGCCATTCATGTGTGCATATTTTTCCATATCAACTTAAAAGCAGACTATCTAGATCCAAAATTTTCCTGATGGTATAAATTTATATAAAGAATTAAGAGACACTGACAACATGCTGAAAATGCCCATGGTGCATTATTTCAAATATTACACCATTCTTTGGTGAACTTCAGAGCTCTTCCAAGGTTTTCGGTTGCTTTTACATATAGGATTTTGCACATTTATTGGTAGGTTTAATGATAACTGCTTTCTCTTTTTTATAGAGATGGCAGAGCTTTGTGTTCTAGATATCTTTTCATGTATGTTAAAACTACTGATCTTTTATCCTTTTTTTTCATCCACCACTATCCAGAACTCTACCTGCAAGATATTTCAGCCGATGTTTCTGTCTTTATGATACATGATCGTGGAAGCTATAATTACTACCTTGTGTTTTTAAGTGTGTATATTCTTTGAGAATTTGATGCAAAAGTACAATTTATTTTTATTAGATTCACCCCTCCTTCCCTCCCTCCTACTTCCACACCCTCTCATACACAACTTTATAGTCTCTTCTTTGTTTATATATCACTTACTGACACCTATTAAAGCTGTCCCAATGCATATAGGTGTGCATGCAATGTCTTCCTCATGTCTAATTGCATGTATAATTACTTTGGAACAATGTTATATATTAATGGTGATAATGGGCGCCTTTGTTTGTTTTCGGTTGGGAGATTAGTCCACGCTCCTTATCAGGTTACAAACACATTCACCTATTAATACTGCATTGGCAACTTCCTATTCAAATCAAGTATAAACTTTAAATTTTGTTAAATGCCTTTTATATACCTTAATAGATTCACTTGTTCTTCTTAAGTATAGTTAACAGATTATTTTTTATTGAACAATTATTTAAGATCCTGAAACAAACACCCTTAATCGGGATGGTTTTTTTCTTAATATGTACTGTACTCTGTGGGTCAATATTTTACTTAGGATTTTGGAAGTTATTTGCATGAATATGAATGACCTAAAATTTTCTCTTTTTCATTAATTTTTTTAAAGTTAGAATTCAAAATAGTGAATCTTTTATGGCATGTTCATATTTATGTGTCATTATCTGTCCCTTTTAGCTTAATTGTCAACTTGACACAGCTTAGAATTATGTGAGAGGAGAGCCCCAGCTGAGGAACTGCCTAGATCAGACTGGCATGTGAACGTGTCTGACAGTGGGGGCGGGGTTACCTGATGTAGGAGGGCCCAGCACAGTATTAGTTAAGGCCATACAGGGCAGATGATCTTCAGTATAGAAAATCAATGGTCACAAAGGAAAAATCAGTTCTGCCCGTTGGAGTCTCACGGGCCATATTAAGCACACTTTGGGGGCACACTTCATGCCCAGGGATAGTTAGAAAACCCAACATGAAGTCAATAATTTTTTGTGGACTTTCTGTAATGTTTTGTCTTGTTTGGGTTTTTGTTTGTTTGTTTGTTTTTTGGTCTTGCTGATCTTTCGTTTATTTTATTTTTGTGATTTTTGTCAGGGGGGGCTATTTCTCGTTTTGTTATTGTTGGTGTTTGTTTTAAAGAGAAAGAAAAAATATAAAGTTAGGTGAGTAGGGAGGTAGGGGATCTGGGAAGAATTGGGGAGGAGGAGACATAATCAATATATATCATACCAAAATTTATTTTTCAAAATAAATTATAAAAATATAAGAAAGCAAGCAAGCTAGGTAAGTGTGAGCCCAGGGGAGCAAGACAGCAAGCAACATTTCTCCAGAGGTTCTACTTAAGTTCTTGCTTGAGTCCTTGCCCTGGCTCCCCTCAGTGATGGACTATACCAAAGGAGACTGAAGCTCTTTCCTCGCCATTTGTTGCAGACAGAACATTTATTGGAGCAACAGGGAAGAAACTAGAACACCATCCTGCCCTGCTGTCCCTCTCTTGCTTCTCCCCTTTATGCCCAGAAAAAGTTCCCATTTCTTTCATGTCACACAAATTCTATTACCCTCTCCTAGACCCTTCCCATCCAAAGGAAGGATGATCTCTTCCTTTCCTCTCACAATGCCTGCTTTTACCTCTTGCACGCATGCACACATGCACACACATATACACACACACTTTTAAATTTAAGTTTTACATATAAAAGAAAACATGTATTACTTCTTTAATGCATCTGTCTTGTTTGGGTTAGCATAATTCTTCCTAACTGCAACCAGTTTCCTGCAGATTTCATTATTTCACGTTTCTTTATGACTATATGAAATTCCATTGTGTATACAGACCACAGTTTCTACCACTCATCTGCTGATGAACATCTAAGCTGGTTCCATTTCCTGGCCATCAAATCATGTGCAAGTATCTCCAAAATGTCTTAGGGCATATACACAAGAGTATCAGGGCTGCATTATATGGTACTTTTTGTATAAATATTTATTCCAATAATGTGTGGCTCCATGTGAAAGTACATGCATGCAATTGAATGCAGGTTCCTACAGACCAGAGGAAGGCATCAGATCCCAGGAGCTGGCATTACAGATCTGCTGCAAGAGCAGTCCAAGTGCTGGACCACTGAGCCATCTCTTGAGCCCTGATTTTCAAGTCCGTACTCATTCCCTAGCCAGCTGTGACTGGACCAGGTGGTGATGGCTCTAGAGGTATGTTCCAAGATAACAGCAATTTTTCTCATGATGTGCAACATTGTGCTTTTTGTTTTGTATTTCCTCAACAGATGAACAGGGCGTCTTTGTAGGAGCGTGTGTGTGTGTGTGTGTGTGTGTGTGTGTGTGTGT
>LOJH01002586.1:28925-42316 GCA_001685095.1 Ellobius talpinus
GGGCGTCTTTGTAGGAGCGTGTGTGTGTGTGTGTGTGTGTGTGTGTGTGTGTGTCCACTATAGTGGGACCTGGCTGCTGGTTGAAATGCTGACCCGCATTTCCACATGATCAACTCCTTCATCACTGATAGAAGCAAAGCAGGTCTAAGAAAGCCGCTCTGGGGCATATTCCATTTGTCGTTTTAGAAACAGAGAGCTCAGACACTGCTCCTATGTCCCTCATGTTGAAAATGGCTCTCTCAACTGGAGCTGCTAAGTCAGCTAGCTCTTACTCCATGTCCTAAGCTACTGTAGCCACCACTTGGGGCAGTCATTCTGCCTTCTGGGGAGGCTGAGACTTAGCAGCTAAGTTTCACCAAACACCATTATTCACCTTGTATGATACAATTCACTTCATTGGCTGTGATTATTTCTGGAGAGAGGACAGGATAATGTGGCCTTAAACTATCTCGTTCACTATGGAAGTTCTTCCCTGAACTCTCATTTCCAACCTTAGTTGAATATCCTAAAAGCACGCATGCCTTCTTTGAGTTTGAAGTTAGAAGCTGAGCTGGAAGCACCAGGGAATACCATTCACCACCTACTTGGGGTCCAGCTCTGCACACACCCATACTATCTGTGATCTTACTGCACCTTGTTCAGGGCAGCCAAGCACCTTGGATGTTACTCTCTTCATCTTGAGAATGAACAGCGAAAAGCACAACTCAGATTTTCACACAAATTGCTCTGAGTCTGAGGCTTAGGATCTTCACTCTGAATCACACTCAAGCAGATTCCTGTTCTCCGAAGATAATTTTTAAATATTTAGTTGTTGTGGAAACAAAATAATTCCTAATTGATTACACTATGGGGTTATTTCCTTGTTTTGGAGTCTAGAATTTCTCCAAATATTTTTTAAACCATTAGTTCCATATAGAAGGAAACTTTGAGAACAAAAATGGTTGCATGCTATTAAACAAAGACTGGACTTCCTAAACTGTAAAACCGCAAAGCCCGACATAACACAACCAATATGCTGTTTTGTTCTGTCCCCTAAGCAACTGACCAAACACTACTATGAATTTGCCTGCCAATGAACTTGACAAAGATTAAGAATGCTAATACATCAGCTACCTAAAACAAAATAAATAAATAAACTGAATAAACACAATGTAAAGAATAAGCATGTGAATTTTAACATGTTACAAATAAATTTAAACAAGATTACAAATAAATGCTTTGCTTAAGGCACAATTAATTTTAATTATTTCATGCACAAGCTGAACTGCTTGTATGTACAAAAAGTCCAGACACAATTAGCATTTCTAAGAGTTATAGATAGAAATGAGCAATTGCTACCACACTTTTCTTAGCATTCAAAACAAAGTAAGCCCTACACACACTCTCTCTTCACTCAAGATAAGGTCTTATCAAAAGTTTCACAGATGAGCTCTAAAGGTAGCCCTGGAGCAAGTTGTAACAGAAAGAGTATTGTATTCTAATTAAGACCTGTGCTTTGTGTTCTACTCGCACACTATTGATAGTATAGATTTGGAGATGTTACTTAATTCTCATGTCTGTAACATATGTCCCTGGGTATAATAAAACCTTGTAGGGAGCCCCCCTAATTTTTATGCAGCTAATACCTGCATAAAATTAGTTCCACAGTTCCTAATATATGCAAAGTTAGCATCTTACCCTTTCTGTTGTATTGAGTTCCTCACTGAACAGTGGCAATGAAAGTAGCACTTGTTCTCAAGAGCACACTTGCCACTGCAGTTAGACTTAGGTGTCAGAGCCCTGTGAGTTCATCTCTCTTTGGTGGCCATGTAGAAGCCAGAGGTAGCTGGAGACTAAGTTAGAAAACTTTCTGTGCTACTTCAGCACTTTAACAAAGACCTCTGATGGAATAAAAGCATCGGGAAGCAAAGCCAGTTTCTACCTTTTTTGGAATAAAGCAAACGTAAATATCCATCCTGGCTTTCCCATGTACTAGCTACAAGAAGATATTCTGTATTTTAGAGTCTGCTTGCCTTTGTTTGCAATAATCTGACAGACTGGGTAGAATGAAATGGGAAGTAATAAATTAAAAAAAACATATATAGGAGGCTTTCCACTTAAAACCCCATGTATCTTTTCAACTCTACTTATGCTTATAGCTAGTGTATATGTCCTCTCACCCCCAGGCCTGGAGCAGGGCCAAGCCTATAGTTGGAATTGATGCACAGGTATTTATGACCGCCTACTAGAAGACACCACACAGCCTCTGAGCCCTCTCTCTTAAAAAAATACCTTTGTGGGCTTCTTCAGAGGAGTAATCCAGCCAGATCATAAAGTCCAATATTCAGGACATATATGTTATTGTCTTGATAGCATCGTGAACGTCAGCTAAATCTCCCACAAAACACAGGATAGATCTATATACCCAGATTCTGTTTACAGGAAAAATATTTTGCCCCAATTTCCCACAGGAGACTGACTATGGTAGTCAAACAAATAAAATTTATTTTATTTGCCATTAGTTTCAAGGTGTTCAGATATGTTTGGGAGAAATAAAAAGACAGAAATAGTAGCATAGTAAAAGCAATAAAAATAAAAGAACACACTAGACTGAACTATAAACTTAAGTAATCTAATTACTATGTCTACAAGTCCGGATTGTTTCAGTTTCGAATTCAAAATACTGCTTCTTGCTTACATTTTAGCTTTCAGTCAAAAACAGAAAGAAATAAGGAAAGACACACAAGTCCTTAGGGTGACTTATTTTTCCAGAACAGGATATTTTATTTCGGTTCTATCTTCTGGCATTCTGTCATGTGAAGAGCTCAATGGTGCTCACTTGGATTTCACTAAAAGCACAAAGCCAAGAGATGGACCCCTGGGAGACTTGTGACCCATCAGTCATAAGAATAAGAATCCTTGCCAGAAAGCTGTAGAAACTTCAAATTCAAGGCAACATCAAAATTGCAGTCAATTGAGGAAAACAGAGCAAAGAAAAAAATTTCTCAGGAAATATTTATGATTTATGACTATGGAATTCACACTAAACATCATTTACACTGCATCTTAAATTCCACTCTGACACTTGTTTTCCCTGTTTGCCTTGGATACGACAAAAAGATTATGGAAATATCAGTATATTGACTTAAAGTTTCACTAATATCGATGGGAAAATAGCTATCTTTTCCCATAAAATAGTGTCCCTGAAGATGAGAATAATTACTTCCAAAATAATCATATCTAATCAATTTTTTACTTAAGGCAAAAAGTCTGGGGTTGGAGAGATGGCTCAGTGGCTAGCAGCATTCTCTGCTCTTACAGAGGACCTAGGTTCAGTTCCCAGCATGCACACCGGAGAGTCCTCAACAGGCTGTAACTCCAGTCCCAGGGCATCCAGGGCATTCTGGTATTCACAGGCACCTTCACTCTTATACACATACCCATATATGGACACACACAGACATGTAATTAAAAATTAAAATAAATTTTAAAATATTTTTAATGTTGAAAAAATGATGTGTTGGTCCACATGTATCATTTTTGTTAAAGTTTAGAATGATGTCAATGCCTTATGAAAATTTTTAAGGTACAATATATTTAAAAAATTAAAATATGAAATAAACTATCCAAGATAATCACCATTTGACACAAGGAAAAAATGAGATGGATGATGGGGGAGGGACTAAATTTTTTAGCAGTGAGACTGTTAGAAATTTGCTCATTTGGGTTTGTTCCTCCCACTTTTATAAAATGTCCTAGTTTTCTACATAAGTATAAATTGCTTCCATTAGCACACGAAATTTCTTAAATCTGAAGTATTCTTTTGCTTTTCTTAATCAAGAAAAATTTCTACAAATTCTCATAATATTAAGTCATAAGTGGGAAGGACTATGTTCTCATCAAGAAAACTGTTCCCTTGGATGCATTAATACCATGCCATTGACTCTCTCTGAGACCAGTGTAGAATGACCCACAAAAGCCATCTTAAACCTTTGACCCTTTAGACCAAAACACTTACTGACAGGAAGAATGTACTCTTGGATAGCAAACTCAATTGCATACGTCAATGTAGCTATGTGGAAGAGTCAATTCATTCACCCTGGATATTACCAAATACCTCTGCCTTGCGAGGGAATGCTCTTTGGTCAGGTGGGAGCTACAGAGAGGTCTGGAATGCCTCACAAAACCAGTGGCTTGATCTCCACTGAGGTACTATTGTGAAATTATGGGACCTTCAGAAAGCATGGACTAGTAGAAAGTGTTTAGATGCCTGGGGCTTAAACTAAAGAACACAGTGAGACTCCCCTTCCTACTTCTCTTTGGTATGCCAGCTATGAGTGAGCATTCTTGCTCTGCAATGCACTCCTACCACCTACAGATCCACAGCAGTGAGGTCACACCATCAGGACCTGGAACCTCCAAGGCCTCACTATTCTCTGCAAAATGAGGACCTCATGTGTTTGCTATAGCAGTGATGGGAAGGCAAATAACAACCCAGTCTCTATACATCTAGGCCTCCTACTTCCCTGGCAGGATGGAAAACATGCTTGTTTTATTTCTAAGATAATTTTTAGCTCATTCGAGTTTACAGGAAAGATACCAATAATTCCACCGCACGTCTTTTCTCACACATGCATAGCTTCATCAATTACCAACATCCTCCACGGTGCTCTTTTCAGAACTGAGAAACCTGCTTTGATTCATCATAACCATACAGAGTTTATTGTTTCCCATAGGGCTTACCCATAATGTACATCTATGAGTTTTGACAAGTGTGTAATGAGAAGGATCCATCAACATTGTACAGGATATTGTCACTGCCTTAAGATTCCCCTGTCCTCCACCTTGGTCCACTGGCAATCATCACTCTTTATTACTTTCTCTCTTGTTTTGGCTTTTCCTAAATAGTACATATCTTTTACTTAATAGTATGCACTAACGATCTCTAAACATCATGCAACTTTTCATAGCAGCAAATCAATGAGTTCGCGACAGCTCTGCCTGCAGAGTAGAGCGCACTACTCTTAGCCCTGCAGAGCAGTAGCCAACCAAAGGGGGATCATGATGAGGCCCTGCTTCTAAAACATTCTCATTAGCACGAAGAATAAAAATACAACAAATTTGGCCCAAAGGCTCCCAGGAAGGCGGAAAAAGCTAAAACAGACCAGAACTGAAATTTAGTACATAATCAGACACGGAGTAGAATTGTCATCAGGTTTTCACACATTTGATAAATGAATTGCTTTCTAGAAAGTTAGTTTGCTTGCAAATTACATGTACTAATCCCGGAGAACAAAATCATCCCTTGCTGTTGACAAGTCAGTGTGGATAGCAGTAGGCTGACCTTAGTTTGATTAGATTGACACATGACACAATGAGTCTACATTTTCTGTAAACCTTTGTATTCATAAAATAAGCTGTTTTCTAAGACCCAGCAAATGTCAATGACATATGGTTGCTATGCATTTAAATGAGACAAAACAAAACATGAGGCTAACTTTTTCATAATCCCTTCTAATATATGCGTATTTAATTAGGTTACACCAAAGGATGCAGCCTTTATATTGGCGAACACTACATAAATCTCAAAAAGATACACAAAAATAAACGTTTGCAGAAATTTCTATTTATTTGCAGAAAATATATTATGCAGAAATATCAATTTATTTCAATTACTCATAATTTCGAGTGGATTTTCATATTTATTTGATGTGTGTGTGCACACATATATCACATGGACACACACATGTGTGCATGTTTGTACAATTTGCAGAAGTCTGTTCTTTCCTCTCACTACCATGTGACTTTCAGGGGATCAAACTGAGAGTATCAGGTGTGGCAGCAGCACCCTTACCTACTGAGCCATCTTGCCAGCCCAATTTTTATGTTTTAAAGCTAAAAATGTATTGGAAAAATAGTATATATGTGAATCATGAGTTAATATACTTT
This sequence comes from Ellobius talpinus, assembly GCA_001685095.1. NCBI lineage: Eukaryota > Metazoa > Chordata > Mammalia > Rodentia > Cricetidae > Ellobius > Ellobius talpinus. The sequence continues at coordinate 34,854 of LOJH01002586.1, forward strand.
TATTCTAGGCTTATATTCAATATAATATCAATTAGGTTATTTGATTTTTATAAAGATAAAATTTGTCAATCAGGGCTAATGAAGGAATGTTTATGTAAAATATTTACAAGTAAAAATCAGCACGTAATATTTATTTAAGCAAATATATTTATCCAGCTGAAGGCTATAAATGGTTTGTTTCGATAGAAATTTATGGCAAGTGCTCCACAGCCAGCAAAAAACCACTGTTCAGGATTGAAATGTTATATATCTTTCTGACATTATTTCCTACAAAGCATTCACTGGCAGTTCAGGAGGTTTTCACCACGTGTTTTTATTTTTGTCTGAGTCATAACCATTCCATAAACTGTAGCTGCAAAGATTATCAGCCATAATTTAAAATATTTTCTTCAGATTATGCTTTAAAATTTACTTTTATAGGCTTAATGGACTCCTAAAAATAACTATTTTAATCTGGGGTAGTGGCGGAGGATAGACGATTCCTGTGAAACTGAAGTCGTGGGAACCAAGTCTCTCAAACGTCCTAACTAGTCTAAAGCAGACAGGCCAAACTTTCTACCAGCTAAGGATATCTACTATTTGGGGATCTCTCTGCTTCCTGGTTGCAAACCCCAGATTTGAGAAAACAAAGGAAGAATGTCTTAAGTAATGAAACAGACATCAAAAAATCCAGTATTGTGAACTCTGGTGAGGTCCAGGCAAAGCGTCAAGGGAGGTGACTGTAACTTGGGATCCATGCCACCAAACTCCTTTTGTTTCTTGGAGGATAAGGACTAAGTGACCTGAGTGATGACATCCGCACTTTCCCTTGTTCAGTTTCCAGTCAAGACTAGCTAACATGTGCACATCTCTGGGGACTTGGTTTAGGAGCACTGTGCACATCACTGGGGACTTGGTTTAAGAACACTGTAATATGATTTGTCTTTCTAAGAAATCCTTTATCTGCTTCCGGCCCTTTCTGTTTTGTTTCTCACTGTGCCTAGAAACATCTTTAAGAGGTCATGTTAAGCATGATTATGAGGCATGGTATACTCACTAATAACATTAGGAAACTAAAACTAGATTTCAGCATGTTGGCTCATGATCAGAGTGCTGAGCTGTTTGATCTTGTCAAGGTGGTGCAGCAGGACCCTTTCTTGTGGATTTCTCTAGTTTTGAAATACATGGAGCAATTCTTTATAAAGCTGCTCCACTTCCCACTTCTTTCCAAGCAACAAAGTAAGATTATTCTCAGAACAAAATGTTGAAGACAATTACAAAAGCTATAAGAAAATCATTATAATCAGAAAGGTAGGTATAAAATGCATTTAAAAGACAGGATGAAACAACAGCTAATTTGAATCAGATCATTTTTCTGCATTTTTTTGTTTTTCTTTGATACAGTGTTTTTCTGTAGCTTTGGAGTCTGCCCTGGAACTTGCTCTGTAGACCAGGCTGGCCTTGAGCTCAGAGAGAGCCCCCTGCCTCTGCCTCCCAAGTGCTGGGATTAAAGGCATGCACCACCACCACCCAGCTACAATTTCTTACTGAACCGTATTTTAGTTCCTAAACAGATACAGAAGGGCACGTATTTATGCAATACTGGAGAGCTGGTAGAACACATATAGAGAGCTGGTATTCTATAAGAGATAGAAATAAAGAGAGATATGAAAATGTGATTTTCCCAAAGGAGTTAAGGATAGATATGGGAAACCATGAGAGAATTGGTAAACTTAATTTTAAACTCAATAGGATGCCTAGTTTGGACTATTTATAAAAAGATGGGGTTGCATGTGAATAAAATCCAAAAATACATCAAATTAGCAATGTATCTCTTTCAAACATGGTTCCCTTGGAGCAAGATTAAGGAGTCACATGAAGTAACTTGATTTGGGGGGAAAAAAACCAAAAGTTTCCTTGTGCTGAGACTAAGAAATTTTAGCCTAATGAGAGGTTTTTAAAACTGTAATTTTGTTAGGGTTAGTGTATAGTTTACATTTCAGTTTCCAAAAGTATAGGGACAGTGATTCATTGCTATTATTTCAGATCTATTCAATCACATTTAGAAATTCACAGTCAATTATACATTCTGAGAAAAGTTTGTAGTGATATTTCAGTTGTATTTAAGTAAATAAAGCTTGCCTAAAGATTAGAGAGTAAAACAGCCACACTGGTCAGTCATACAGACCAGGCAGTGGTAACACACACTTTTAATCCCAGTAGCCATAGTAGTTCACCATAGAAACCGGGCAGTAATGGTGCATGCCTTTAATCCCAGTGGAATATAAAATGGGAGGAGACAGCTCTTAGCTCAGTCTCATTCTGAGGATTCCTGGAAGCAGGATTGCCATTTCAGTCTGAGATAGCGGTAAGAGCCAGTGGCTGGCTGCTTTGCTTTTCCGATGTTCAGGTTTAACCCCAATATGTATGTTTGTGTTTTTATTATTCATGCTACAGAAGTCAAGTAGTCAATGGAGTAGAGCCATAGAAAGAGCACTATTAGGTCTTGAAGTATATTGATCTGCAAGCCAGTACTCATATGAAAATCACCAATGAAGTAACCATGTGCAAACAGTCATGACATCTCAAAGGAAAAGAACAGAAGGCACACTGGGTAAAAGAAGCAAAAAGAACTCAATTCAATACAATAAATCATTTTCTAACATTTGATAATCTATGATGAGCCCACCCTCTATCCCTCCATATACATAAGGGAGCTTAGGGAATCAATTTCACCAGTGCTATAGAGACATGCAATGGCTGAAATGATCATTTCTTATAATAAAAGATAACTACCACCCCCTGAAAGAATCGTGAATAACCAGGTGCATATGGGATTGTGCCCTGGCTGAGAGGTCAGAGAGTTGAAGGAAGGTTTCTGTAAAGTCCCAGGTAATGAACTCATGGTTGGAGTTCTGAAGAAAACACTAGACGGGAGATGGACCCATGATAGAGAAGGGAGAGAGGAAAATGTGCAAGACCTTTACAGGACAAACATGAAAGAAAGTGTCAGCTACAAGGGACTAACAGTTTTAAAGCTGGCTAAATTTTCCTCCCAACTTCTGAGATTCTGGGAGCCAAAACGACTTTGGTGTTCATGGCATAGACTGGCCATGAACACTTTTTAAATCTTCCCTTGCATGTTACAAAAGCTAAATGAAAATACTAATAATAAAAACCTGCATGTTGGCAAACAAATGAAAGGCAAGGACCCTTCTTAGACTTCTTTGTAAAACATGTAGAGAACATTACATAGTCACTTGTGAATTTTAATTGAAACAATCAAATCAGCAATTTCTAAGTAATATAACATGCAAAGAAGCCAAAATCATGATCCTTTAATATTTCCAAATTGGCTACTATTCAGACTCTTGTGTATATACAAACTACTATTTCTCTGTAAAATCACTGCTGGCTAAAAGACAATCTGCCTCATCCTGGTCCTGCCTGCTCTCTATAGATCAGTCCTGATTCTCCTATCAACGTTCTCTCCCACCATGGCCCCCTCACACACCTTACCCCAAGTCCACCCTCTCCACTTGTTTTATAATTATGTCCTAATGTTATACACACACACACACAAAATGCTATCATAGACCATATTCCTTAAGATCTAAACTAGGTTTTATTAGCTCTGGGGAGGACTATTGGTTGAGTCCACCCCCCAGCTAGAAGGACTTCAGGTGCCATGTGAATCCACAGCCCTTGGGAATATTCTGCTATAAATTTTATATACATACATGTCTTCCCTGTTGAAATCTGGCTGCCTAAGCAGAATCTTTCATTTATATTTTTCTCCCCATCACACTTAGTAAAACACTTTGTACAGAGCAGTCTCTCTGAAAATTCATCTCAATAATGTATTCACAAATTTACTGAGCTTCTACTGTTTACTATTACTGTTCTAGACATTGAAAATCCAGGCACAATATATATATATATATATACATACACATATACATATACACATACATACACATACACACAGAGAACAAAAATATAAAATAAAATAAGATGACAACAGCAGTCTTCCCCTGTGACTCCTCCATGTGGAATGGAAGGTTTCAGCAAGAGACCGAAAAGAGACTCAGCCTGCAGCGGCATGAGATAGACAGCCGGCAGCATTCGCGCTTGGCGCCTCCGCTTAAACCTTATGGTGTCAGTGCCAAAGTCCCCTCTACTTTTCACTTTCTGTCTCTTGGCCTTTCCCCAACTAAAACCAATTCCTGGTGCTTGCTCTAGTGACGCTTCCAAAAATCCTAAGACAAGACGTACTTGAGTACTTCAACCCACACAGCAGGGTAGTGGTCTTGACTCACTCCTGCTAGGATGTTACCTAATGCTGACCACTGGTTTTTCCACCTCATGTTCCAAGCTTCCTTTAATGCTAATGAGATACAGATGACAAGAGCATCCTAGTCATACATCATTATCTAAAAGTTCTGCTATGATGGACAAAGTAAAGATGAATAAACTGTTTTAATGTCTTAGCCTGGATACAGCTAACTGACATGCATCAGAAGCTACCAGGGGACATGCACAATCACGGCTTGGAAGCTGGGATGCAGACCCAGGAATATGAAAGTCTGGTTAGGTTTTTTTTATCAATTAATACATAACGAGTATCTCTACAGGGGCTGAAATAGGCAGCCAAGGGCTTCAACATGCAATGACTGCTCTTTAAATGTTAACATGGCAGAAGACAACACTGTCCACTCTACAAAGGCAGCTGAGCATGTGGATTGAAAGACCTTTGTCAGAGCTGCCCGAACTCTGCCCTTCTGTCCAGTCCTTCAGCCTTCCTCTCTGACCAGTAACTCATCCCACGAAGATGGGAAATAAGTCATATTTTCTGGATATGTCAATATCCAGAACTTTTTCTTCATGAACTTACAAGTGCATCAAGAAAAGAAAAATGAAAATAAAACAGTCATTTCTAATGTTTTGGAATCCCACTTATAACTCAAAGCACACCGTCCATTTTGAGGTCAACAAAATGCATGAAGTGTAGAAGTGACACACGTAAGGTGGGCACACTTGGTGAACTAACACCGTCAAGATCCCTACTGATCCATGTGGAATACACCCACTATGTGCTCATGTTTCCTCCAAGCCAAGTCTAGCCCTGGCTTTGTAGGAATACCTACTACAGCTCCTGGTGCATCTTATTAGTATTCACTGAAAGAAAATGAAACATATTCTGGTAAAATTATACCCTATGTATATGATAACAGAGGGAAGTCTAGAAACAAATGCAAAAGAGAAAAGGCATTCCTATTTTTATCATATTTCAAATGATTGTTATATTACACGTGCAGGTTAATAGTCATGCTTCATAGTGTGATATACAACTTCTCTTGTACAATTATTGATAGAATTTTGGTTTTACCCCATGAGCCCACCCTCTGGAAGACAGCATTTCTGATTCAGTATTGGAATGCAGTGCCACCTGCTGGTACCTCTATAACCATGTTATACAACTTTCTCAGGCCAGTCTTACTAAACTGTTTATTCAAAAGCCACTTAGAGAAGTATAATTTCCAGAAACAATTAAGAGGCTTTTTTTATGTTTTAAAGTAAAATTATGTGAAAATCTGCTATTGAACTCAATTTCTCTTCAATAAAAGTTCATCACAAGCTCTAATTTTGCATTTATTAAGTAGAAAATTTTAAGAAATGTCAATGTAAAGAGTTTATATTTTTATCTTTCAAGTATACTATCAGATAAAACATCAGACACTAATTTACCCTACTCCTTAAACTCTTTTAAGTTTAATAGATGAATTAAAGCTACATAAATAGGTATGTAGTTACCTCTTCGTCTTCCGCTCACAAATATCAACTAAGAACCTACTCTGGGTCGAGTTCCATGCTGGGCTTTGGGAAGTGGAGCTGACAGGGCCGATGCAGTGTTTATAGTGTAGTTATGGAGAAAAGTTGAACACAAGCCTACTCAGGTTGTTGTTATAAACTTCAATCAGATGCAGTGAGGAAGCCATCAGGAAATGCTCTCATAAGAAAAGCATTTGGAAATTGCACTCATGTACATTTATGGAGAAAATGTGCAATACTGAGATCTGTGAAACCGCACTCTTGTAAGCGTGGAAACTTAACCGCTATACACTTTCCTACATTAAAAGGGAGGAGTCCAGACTTCACCTTATTGATCGTGATTCCCACTAATGAAGAGAATATGAACATGTGGGTTTGTGCATCTGTGTATTTAGATTCCAAGCAAATGTCAAGACGGGGATAATTAAGAACCTAGAAGCAATTCTTTGGACAGCTAAATTGCCAAAGTCAATTCAGTGCTTTTCCCCTCAATTATTTAGTGAGCTGTTTCAATGTTCTTATTTTATATAAAAAAATAGCACTTTTTCCAAAAACCTAATATCTGCATTAAATATTTAACTCTAAACGCTCACAAAATGAGCTGTGTCTCGGGAGTGGTGCTCTTGAAAGCACGAATCCCAGCACTCCAACACAGGCAGAGCTCCCCATGTGGCTCTCTTTGCCAATGCAAGACAGATCAAACAGTTTTTACTTCTAGGATTGCAAATACTATGTGTCATATAATCAACAGACAACCAAAGAGCATGACAACATAAAAGCTATTTCAAATAAATCATTCTCACGCTCCTTGGAGTTACATACATCCAGTCACTTTTCTTTGGTTAATGAGACAGTACCAGTGAGATAGGACTTACTCCTTTCCTCCGAGTCAGCCAGCTTTCAAGATGATCCAGTGTTTTATACGTTCTCATTGATTGGAGTACATGAGTGTACGCTTGTGCTAAGTTTTTCAAAACACATCAAATAGAACACGAACATTAGTGTTGCAATAACAAGATGTTTATTGAGAGGAAATTAGTCAAACAGCCTAGACAAAGTGCAGCAAGCTGTTTCTGTTTTTCATCACAATTTCTCCCTAAAAAATAGTGTTACTAAGTAAATTAAATTTATTAGCACTTTTTTATGTCTTGAGAGTTTCATAGATGAATATTATGCATTCTGGGTATATCCATCCTCCCTCCTGATGTTCCTGAACTCGCGCCAACACATCCTCCTCCCAACCTCAAGTCATTTTGTTGTTGTTGTTTTATTCTGGATATTTTTGTTTGTTTGTTGTTTTCTAACCCACTGCATCCAATTAGTGTGCCTGCATGTGCATGAGAGTGAGGCCATCCACTGATGTACAGGCAACCCACCAGGGGCCTGAAGAAAAATGACCCCTCCTTCCCCACTAGCCATCAACTGTGACTACGCCCTCCGTGAGGAGTGAGGTCTCAGGTGCCTGCCCCTGCTCCATCAATGCCAGAGCGCCAACCCACTTGATCTTATGCAGGCCTTGGGCAAGTAAACAGAACTGCTGTGAGTTCGTGAGTGTGATGGCTCTGTCACATCCAGACAACAGAGTCACAGCAGTCCCCTGTAGTGATAAGGCGGAGAGCAGGCCTGCTTTTCGTCCCGCCCAGCTTCCGCAC
>LOJH01002587.1:1583-12785 GCA_001685095.1 Ellobius talpinus
GCACCAGCAATCAGTTACCTACCCAAGACATTCATCCCGTCTTTGAACTCCAAGCCCTTCTTTATAACGATCTTAGTTTCTTCAGGGGCCTCGTTCATGGTTTCATTCAACATGGAGATGACCGCCTTGGTTGTATTGGCCTCCTCGGCCTGAGGTGCCACCAGGACTTTCTTTGTCACTGTCTGAATCTAATGGAGCAGGGAGGAAAAAGCATAAAGGTGAGGTGTGGTCTAAAAGGTCAACAACGACCCAGCCAACCACATACTTTAGGGTTCCCAGGATGTTAAGTACAATTACGAAATGCTAGAACGAGGCTAATAGAAGTGGGAAATAATTTATGTTTATGCTCAACAAAGTGTTAGCTCATTGTATATGCAGTAGGGTGCAACTGTCCAACTGACAAGGCTCTTAAAGGATTTATGAAATTCATTTGCACCCTATGCTCCCTAAGCAGTGCAGTTGCTGAAGGTGGGGGATATGTATCCCTTTATCCTCCCATGATAACACCCTGCTTGGGGGATAACATCATGTGTCCAACATTGATGCTCCTCCAATCTGTGAGACCCAGCTAGATATTCCTTCTGCTGTACAATGTCACCAGAAGTCTGTCCTGTCCTGGGCCTTCGGTCCTTCCAAAACCAGGCTCTGCTGGAATCTGGACATCAGGGTGACAGCTGCCAATAATCCAGCATCATGTGACTCATATGTACGGTGGGAAAACATCCCCTTTTTTCAGGCAGTGAAGCCAGCTAATCCTTGCCCAATAATCCCCAAGCATCTCTCAGGATATTCCTCGACATCCGTGGAAGTGGTTCTAATTTTAAAGGTGTCAGGCATCCTGTATGCAAAAATTCACATCTCAGCCTCAAAAAAAAAACACTTTCGAGGGCATTAAAATAGAAATCATTCAACATCCTAGAATGTGGGTGCTGGCACAGAGAGGTGACAGATGGCTGAACTTTGAATAGATACAGAAAAGGATGCATGGAGAAGTCAGCTAACTTTTCAGACGTCATCGTTATTAGCAGAGCTGACGCCTGAACTCAGATGGCCTGACCGCCACTGAATTCCACCCACCTCCTGCACCATACGCTAAGCTATGTGGACTTGATCCTTCTGTGGCTGGGTTTGACAGTCAGCAGAACTGGAAGGACAAAGGCAGGAGAGAAGGATGGGCCGGCTTCTATAGGAGGTGCCAGGGGTCTTCCATGTTAATCTGGCCACATGTGTACAGGGTAAGAGGACCCAAGACTGGCTACACAAGGAGACGATGACCCAAGTTCTGAAAAATAGCAGCATGAAGAGAAAACGCAGAAGTGACCAGAAGGGACACTTCTGGATGCAGCTGCCAGGCTCTGAGCCACGAAGGTGGTGACTCATCCTGCGTGTGGTGAAGACACCAAAGCTTGGTTAATCTGAAGTGATTATCAAGGACCAGGTAAATCGTGACCGTCAGGATCAGGTAGGAAGCCGGGAGCTAAAGGCTGAGCATCAAGTATGTCCTATAAGTAACCCAAGGCTTAATGTTCTGTTAGTCGGTGAACCTAGATTCAACAGGAATCATGTTTGACTCCAAAATCTGCTTTCAAACAGCACAGGAAGGGGTTTCAGTTGAAGCCGAGGAGACAGGGTCTCCGACTGGCACACTGGTCAGGTCTTCTACCTGAGGTCTTACAGAGCCTGCAGCGGTTGGGCCATCTGAATACCTGCTGTAGGACCTGAGCACAACTTCCCAGCATCCCTTACCTGAAAACTGACACGTGCCTCCTAATTCACCTCCACACCTTCCTTCCACCAGCCTCTCGCATTCAGCTACCTGTAGCTTTTTCTGTACCCACAGCTGTCACTCTGGGTATTTTTCAATAGAAAACCAGTCATTCCTGACTCAGTCTTCCTTAGAATAAGAATGTGAATTAGACCTGGGTCCACTAGCAACTGCTTGAGCTGAGTTCTGCCTTCCTCCATGTGACAGGAAACATGTGGACACTTAGGTCCTCTCAGCCAGCCCTGACTAACAGGCAGGGGCCGCCTTGCTTTTACACAAACAGGGGCTGACTCGAGCAAGTCAGGATGACCAAAAACTGCCTTCAATCTAAGAACCGGGCTCCTTCCTCTTCACATCTGTTTCTAATTCTGGTCAGGAATCCCCCTTCACTCAAGACAGGCAATTTTAAAATACTCCCTGCCAGGCCACAGGAACCCAGAAAGGACTGTCAATGTTGTGTTACTCTGTAGGAATGGTCCCCTCTGGTCAAGGCCCTTGGAGCCAGGGTGAGGATCTACCCACTCTCCCCTCAAGGTAGAGGACTATTCTTCCTCACACTGCTCCAACTCAAAGGGACCTTGACTCAGGCCTTAGCTGGGAGAACCAAAGTTCAATGACCATAGGAAGAAGCAGGATGATGGTGGGGAATAGCTCCTGATAACGGTCTTCCATCCCCTAGAGTTCAGATAGTACCCTTCACCATGGGATAAAGAACATCACCACCCAGGAATGACCCCAAATGTGAATATGGCCAACACCACAGAAGCTGAATCCGATAAGATCAGAGCAACAACTCCACGTCCTAGGGCTTTCTGGTCTTGTTTTCCAGACTGAAATGGAGGTATCTGGGATGCGACCAGGCACAGGCAGATCAGCTCTGCTGGATCTTTCATACATCCCCACCTGCCCTTTCTTAACTAATTTCCCAGGATTCAAAAAGTACAAAACTCACATCTCAAAATGTTCAAAATAGACTCGGCTGTCACTTGTACCTACCACTCCAAAACAAGCAGCTTCGTCCTCCTAGGTGAGGCTAGCAAGCAGATGAACAGGGGACCCTCAGTATGGTTCCTTCCTCAGCCTGTAGTCACTCTACAGTCTACTTGCCCTGTCTGGAATGGTGTTCTTCAACATAGGTCCATATTGACTTAACCATACACATTCACGGTGTGTAATGGAATATTTACATACATGAATAGACACTGATAATGATCCATTCAAGGTGATGAGTACCTCTCTCATTTTAAATATTCATTTCTTTATCAAATGACATTTGGATATGAGAAAAACCCATCCCAGCCTGGTATGATGTGGGTTCAGTGGGACTTGGCACTGCATTTTTGAGGGCTGGAAATATAGATTTATTTTCTAAGTTGCCTGTCACATAACTTCATTCTTCAGGGGCTCCCTGAGAAGGGCTGAAGGAGACATATATGGGTCCAGTTTAGTATTTTCATGAGTTAAGGGGCATGAGGTGTGTGCCCACCTAAGCTGGCCCTGTGGAAAGAAAGCAGGGCAGTGGGTGTAGCCTTGGCTGGTGGCTCCATGGCTTCACTTAGCAGAATTACTTGTTTTTTGAATGAAATAAGTGTGTGTGTGTGTGTGTGTGCGCGCGCGCGCGCGCTACTTGTATGGGCATGAAAGTGCTTGTGGAGCCCAATAGTTGATATCAGCACCTACCTTGGTCTTTCTCCCTCTTCTGTTTTGAGACAGGGTCTCCCAGTGAACCAGGAACTTGCAAATTCAGCTACACTAGGGATCCTCCTGTCTCAGCCGCCCCAGGGCTAGGATTATAGATGCATGCTGTTTTCACAATTAAAAAGTTATCCTCAGTCCTCTGTTCATCTTGAGGATGGATTACAGATTCTCATTTTGTAGGCTAGATTAAATCAGTATCTTTTTATTTATGGAATACATAGAGCTTTGAGATAGTGTTGAGAACCAGTGGGCAGTTCAGAAGCTTATGAATAAGACTGGTAAGAATGTGTTCATGTGCAACTCGAAGATGGGAACAAGAAGGGAAAAGGGAAGGGTGAGTCTCGGAGTGACAAGATATTAAGGATGCAGGAAACAATGATTCTGGAGCTATTTGACTCCAATGCTAGAATCCTTCCCCAGAGCACTCGGGCATGGCAGAGGCAAATAAAAATTAAGACAATTGCTACTCAGAATTGAAACTGTCTATGCTACCATGTACTAGGTGGGAGATCGCACAGGGATGACACAGGGCTTTGGGTTACCTGTTGGAAACAGGCTTGCACCAGGTTCTCCGGGAAGAGATTTCTAATGAGATCCAGGAAGGCATCCAGGCTAGACACCTCGTCGTTCTTCTTCCCAGGCCCCAGCTGCTTCTTGAGTTTGGGATTGCCAGGGTGGATGGCCAGCACCAAGATGACCCCCAACACAGCAGCAATGATGGTCGTGGACATGTAATATACCATGGCTCTCGTACCTAGGCGGCCACTGGCTTTAGCATCCAGGCCTGACAAACCTGGGTTTAAAAGAAATTAAAAAAGATCAGTTCTGTTCTTTTCTACCCATGACTTCATCCCTACATATCTGCAACCCCTGGCTTTCCATCGTTCAGTTACATTAGTGGTCAACTAACACTCTTCCAACTAAATATGTAACCAATTCTACTCTTTACATTTCTATTTTCTAGTGATTTTTTTAGATTCTTTTTTTTTTGAAGACAGGGTTTCTCTGTGTAGCCATGGCTGTCCTAGAATTCGCTCTGAAGGTCAGTCTGGTTTTGAACTCACAGAGATCTGCCTGCTTCTGCCTCCTAAGTTCTAGGATTAAAGGCATGTGCCACCATCGCCCAGCACTTTTTGAGATTCTTGAGAGCTGGGGAGTGTTGGTGACAATTGGCTCATAGTTTACAGATAGCTATATGATTTACACACCATCAGTCAGTATCGCATATGTGAAAATAATGTTGAAGAGTTTTCCATTTTTAATTCCAGGGTAGTATATTTTCCATTTTTGTGTCCTTAAGTATCTTCTCTGGAGTGATGGTCTAGCCGAGGCTAGTGTTTCATTCGTGTTACTATTGCTATTTACTGTCCTTATTTAGGAGAATCAAAAGCTGGTACATCAAGGTCGTGTTCAAATGTCTTCAGAATATATTACTAGAGCCTTAAATGGAGAGTCAGCACGACTCTCCCATCTCTCTGTGCTGAAACATGGTGGCCTCATGTGTAACCTCATATGGCTATTGGAGAACACGTGTGAGAAGCAGCTGCCAGCAGTGTGTGAAGCATCTGTCCTGAGTGAGGTGGGAGGAAACCCCAAGTTAAGTCACACAGACCTCAGCCCAGTGGGTTTTTCTCCAGATGCTTTTTCAGTGTGCCCACTTCCTAGTTTCAGTTCCTGCCTCTGCTGAGAGGAGAGATTGAGCCCCTTTCTGGGGATAGGCCCTTTCTCACATGGGGGAGGAAGTTGGTGTGAATTTCTCTGAATCAATCTGATCCATGTATGACCCACGTCTCTCTACAACCCAAAATCTAATTCTGGGCAAAGGAAGCCAGATCTCTCCTAGCTGGCCTGTATGAGATTTGCTGAACAGGACAGGAGAACATTTTCTCTGGTTTGGAGAGATTCACTCAACCCAGGGTTTAATGATGACAAATGCACTAGGTCCCTAAACACTTGAACCTGAGACCCGCTGTTTCTGGTGTGAGGCTGTGGGGCAACTGGCCCAGCATCTGAGCCCTGCTTGCACAAGGGGGTCAGTGCCGAGGACAGCTCTCAAGGTCACCTGGCTCACTGATACCTAACTACAAACCAGCTTGGCACCTCTCACTCTTTTTCTTTGTTTCTCTGTAGCTTTGGAGCCTCTCCTGGAACTTGTTCTGTAGACCAGACTGGCCTTAAACTCACAGAGATCCACCTGTCTCTGCCTCCTGAGTGCTGGGATTAAAGGTGTGTGCCACCACCGCCTGGCTGGCACCCCTCACTCTTAATTCCAAAGTAGTCACTAAGCAATGCAGCATACCCTGTTTCGATAATATTGTCTGATGAGAAGAAAATTATCAACATGAGTTCAAACGTAGGAAAAACTCAAATTAATTAATTCTTTTAGCCAAAACTATTAGAAAGTATGTTATCACATATTAAGGATATAATCATTGACAATCCCTCAGCTTTTATGCCCAGCATTCAATCTCTTCTCAATTCATGTCTCCACAAATGCCCAAGTAAATAATAAAGGCAGTGTACTTTTTCAGTCCCTATACCAGTTTTTGAATAAAATACATTTTTGAAAATATTAAAAATGAAACAACAAGATACCAGCACTTTTAATACATAGCTGTTGTTCCTTTATATCTTTGTCTGTTAGAAGGAAAAGCAGAGTGAATGATAGATGATGGTGGTTTTTTTTTTGGACCAATGATCTGTATCTTAGAAACAGTAGGAAGTTCAGAAATGCAACGATCACATCTACCGACTCAGCCAAACAGAAACTCTACTTGGAACCCAAAAGCCAGGGCAGGGCTATGCTGCACTTTGGGCAGGCACCAGGAAGGAGCTCTCACCTGTAATTAAACTGGAGATGATGAGGGGGAGGATGAGCATCTTCAGCATCCTCATGAGTATGTCCCCAGGGAAGGCTATCAACATGACCACATCAGGGTGGATGGGAGATGCCAGGCGAAGCAGCCCGCCACATACTGCCCCCAGGATGACACCTGTTGAAGAGGGGACAGAGGAAAGCTGAACTCAGTTTTTGTCCTCATCAGATGAATAGCTCCACGGACTCCTCTCCCTGATTATCTTTCTCACGCGTCTGCCTAATGGACTACGAATACCACAAAATAAAGACATGATACATGGGGAACCGATTTTAACAACTAGCACCGATTCCTCTTGGTAACTGCTCCAGCTATTCTAACACGAGGGGAGTCCAGAGAACATATTCAGTACTCCACGGGGAGAAATAAAGACTTGACTCCGAAATCTTTTGAGATACTGATTGCATGTAGCGTCACAAATTCTCAGAAGAACCAACTCCCAGCAGACAGTGTCCTTTCTTCTCTCAGTCGGATCTGGCAACGTGATCTGGCATTTGGTGTGTATCTTCCTTTTTTTACTGGAGGCCAGAGGCATACAGGGCTCTAATGATCTAAGATCTGGGAAGAGTCGAGTAGAGCGAAGATGCTGACAGAGATGCTGTTTGCTGCACAGACTCCTCCATCCCACAGACAAACCTCAGACTGTTGAAAATGGGTGGCCAACATAAGCCACAAAAGCAAAAACTAGAATCCAGGCCCCAGCCCCCTTGGTGATGGGGAAAGAGTTGGCAGTCGCACGGATCATGGAGTTAATTCTGGGGATGTACAGAGAACCGTGTAACTCAAGGACAGATCTCTTCTCCTGGATCTACAGGTTAGAAAAAGTCACACTGTCAATCTTCTGCAAGTCCTACGATGAAGGAGACTTGATTACATAGTGTGTGGGCTCCTAAAATAATGGCCGTGGTTCCCGACTTCTAAGCGAACTAAGGCAATCCCCAGCTTTGATTCCAGTCCACTAGCAGCTGAGATGGCACAAGGCATGGTGGACGGGTGGGTGTCATTGATGGTGGTGACGTGGGAGGCTGAACTTTAGTTGCTTCTCTGTAGCCTAAGTGTGAGCCGAAGAACAAGGAGAGAGTCGAGAAAAGAAACTGCGGCTGTCATTACAAGACACTGCCATTTGCTCTGTTTTCAATACACCTTGTAGAAGACCCCAAACTGAGACTGTATTGACACCTCAGACCAAAGAATCACCCCAGAACGAGGTCTCTTCCGTGCTCCCCTCGCCAGCTTTATTAGTTAATCAAAGCCAGTGATGTTTCTGGCAAAGGCCTGATGGGGTTTTCTGGCCCTGTTGTCCTTATCTTGAAGCAAGAATTTCTCTAAATGTTGTCTTTTGCCTGTCTGCTCAGAGATCACTCAGGTTTGCAGCATTGCCGATTCCTTGGCCTCTCTCCTAACCGCTCAAAACACAGTCTTCACGAGTGTGGCAGGGAACCTGCACGTTCACACTCACGAGGAATATACACACACGTTATTGAGAACCACAGATTCCGGAGAAGAGCAGATGGCTAGTTGGGATAAATTTGACTCTGAGGCAGCAGGCTTCCTTTCCTGAGGGGAGCACTCTCTGAGAGGCTAGCTCCCCCCCAAAATCAGGCCAGCACGGGAGAAAGGGATGGGGTGAACTCAGGAGAAAGAGGAGGAGAGACCGCCGGGGCACCTACCAAACACCGTCAGTGAGAGCAGGAGGTTCTTCCCCAGCTTGTCGCACATGCGCAGGCCCAGGTTTCGATGCTTAGGCTCCTCAGAGCTGAGGTGGCTGTCGTGCATGCGCACTTCCACCTGCTTGGGCATATTGTTGGCACTGCAACAGAAAGCAAGCTCATGATTAGTGACTCCCTGGGCTGAGGTAATAGGGGTCTCCTGTAGGCAAAGTAGGGGGTCAAATTAGGAGAGATGAGGGCACAACAGGATTCCAGGTGACCTGTAATGCAGTTAGATACTTCTACCACCACCACGCCCATTACCCTGTATCCCCATAGTAAGAAAAAGAAGCACCATGGAAAAATAGCAGGGTTTCCCAAGAGTCACTCCCGTGAGACTCTGAGATGGGAGTGTCTAGTCCATTCTGTTGGGATAGGCTTTAAAATCTGCAGGACATTAAGTTTCAAATCTAGATATGTTAAGTTCCAAAATTTGAGATCTTTCATTCTCTTAATGACAGGGGAAGCGGTATTTTTTTCCAGGAAAGTTGCAACTTGAATTACACCAAAATTAGAATGCCCCCAAGTTCAAATTTTCCACATCCTACATGGGTGAAAGTCACACCTGCTGGTAACCCAAGCCTTCCCTCTGTCCTGGAAAAACCACTTATACAGCTAAAAGAAAGTTCAGTCATCTGTGGTTTTAATTTTTTTTTCGAGACAGGGTTTCTCTATATAACAGCCATGACTGTCCTGAAACTAGCTCTTGTAGTCCAGTCTGGCCTCGAACTCACAGAGATCAGCCTGTCTCTGCTTCCTGAGTTCTAGGATTAAAGGTATGCACCACCACCACCCAGACTGTAGTTTTAAAATGTTTTAAATCAGAGCTCTGCTAAATTGCCCATGAGTCAAAACCACTAATAGTCAAAGCAGTATGGCAGCATTTTGGCCACTATCATCTGAGATGCAACCCAGTCATTTTCCAGATGACACACCCTAAGTGAACACAAGCTGTCTTGGCGAGTCTGCTCTACAGAACCCCTGCTGGGGAAGTGAGAAACTTGTTCCCCCTCCCCGTCCCCCGGCTACATCACTTCCTAGGCCAGTAAGATTTTTAGAACGAAGCTTGTGCATTTCCACTTTGATAAACTGAGGACACATTTGGTAGTTCTGTTTACGAACACCATCATTTGACGGGTAAAAACAAAACAGACGGAAAGACTGCAACACGCAGAAGGACACATCACTGTAGGCGACATGACAGTGTGCCTTCCAAAGAAAGGTGCTACCCTTGCTCTGGTACTCTCAAAGGACTGGGCAAACCCTCGTGGAAGCAATGTCTGCCTGCAGAGCAAAGGCCCGGCATCATCTGTGATGGTAATGGGGAGAGGTGGACATCAGGAGTCTAGTCCTCACTCCAGCACCTGCTAGCTGTGTGATCTAGTGTTTAGTGTGTCCAATTTTTTAAACTGGAGGCCAGAGGCCAGGGCTCTAAAGATCTACAATGTGGGATGAGTCAGATTATATTATGAGAAGGAAGGCTCTGATACTCCTTCATGAAAATTCAGTAAAGGGAGGGCTGGAGAAATGGCTCAGTCAGTAAAACACCTGCCCTGCAAGCAGAGGGACTTGAGTATGGTCCTTGGAACTCACTTTAAAATTAAAAGCTGGTTGTGGTGGCATGCATTTATAATGTCATCACTTGAGAGGCACAGACAAGTAACTCCCTGGGGCTTGTTGGCTAGACAGTCTAGCCTATTAGTGAGCTCCAGACTAAATATAAGGCCTTGCTTCAGAAAAGAGAGGTTGATGGATGGCACCTGGAGAATGGGCTTTCACCTCCACATACACATGTAGACATGTGCACACACATCTGCACATGCATGTACACCCATCCACAGGGACAACAATCATACACACATAAACAAAATCTTCAACAGAATACAAGAGTGTGGTGCCTGCCATAGGCAGTCTCTTTCTCCAGAGGGCAGGAGGAAGAGACAAGACTCATCAAGCTCCTGGCAAAGATGCCAGTAAGTAGAAGGACCTATCCAGCTGCCCCAGCATTCCAACAAGATATTGAAAATTTAGCTCAGAGCTAAAACTCTGGACCTAAACACTATGGCTTACTTTTCATAACAAGCTGTTTAATGTATTTGATATCAAAATGCCTTAAAAATAAAGAATAGTACTTCATAGTCTGGCAGGATACTCAGATGAGAATAAGTATCCAAAACCTAAAAGGTTACTAGTGGCCCTATATTCTACTTAATAAATTGATATTGTAGGCAATCTCTGACTTCCTGTCACATGTGGACACTTAGGACCACCCTGACCACTATAAAAAGAAACAGTATGGCTGTCTCCCCAGTATGGCTGTCTCCCCGTATTCATAAGGACCAATCTATCGGGGCCACTTCCTTCACTGCCAAGTGAAACAGACAGCCAGGGTTTCATGTAGCCAGCAGGAGAAAATGCCCAGAATGATCTCTTTAACACAGACAGACCACATTTCTATGTGTGCATGGGGCTCTTTTTCTATTTTTAAACAATTCTCCAGACAGGACTGTAAAGTAAAACGAAGCTCAAAACTTAGAAAACGACCAGTGAGGAACAGAGGCGGTATGAGTTCTGAAATAGTGAGCATGCTCCCTCAGCCAGTCCCTCCCCAAACTCTGGCATCCCCCCGCCCGGCCCACCCCACTCCGAGATCATCAACCCCCTTGACTTCTATTTCAATTGTACCCTGCTGCCATCGAAATTAGTATCAGACCCATTCTCTCTATTAAAATGGGCTTAGCAAGTATTGAAAATAATCATTCTGGCAAGTTCCACCCGGTCTCACGAAAGCGTTAGGCATCAAAACAGCCACGGCAAAGTGGAAACACACAGATAGTAGGCTCACATTTGCACCCGGACCCAAGAAGGGCTGGGCACCTGTTGCACACATTTCTTTGCTATACAAAATTGCTGTTGCTTGCTTAATCGTTTGCTTTTTCGTCTGTGACAAAAATGTCCCGGAAGTCCTAAATCAAAACAGCCACATCAATGTGGCAGCATCAAGACGTCAAGGATTCACAAGTGTTTACTTAGAACGTTTCTGACTTGCTTTCTTAGAATTAAGCAGATGCTCCAGGCATGTGGAAAATAAGTTTTAACATGTAACTTTATTATTATTATTATTATTATTATTATTATTATTATTATTATTATT
>LOJH01002587.1:12877-28089 GCA_001685095.1 Ellobius talpinus
TTATTATTATTATTATTATTATTATTATTATTATTATTATTATTATTGGGACATCACAGCACTCATATGGAAGCCAGAGGACACCAGTTGGGGGTCAGTTCTTATCTTCCACCATGGGTACTGGGGGCTAATTTTCAGGTCACTGGGCTTGAACAGCAAGCCTTTTTACTCAGTGAGCCATCTTGTCAACACAGAAAATAATTTTTAAAGTAAATTAGAACCTCAGTTGCAGTCAGGGACACAGGAAGCTTCCCAAACTATCTGCAAAAATTTTGCAACCAATTGTTGCGTTTTTCAGACCACAAGGGTAAAGGAGAAGATTCTAGAATATTACTATAAAATATTAATAGCAAAGATGATTATATACCATTGTGTAGAGCTGCTGTGGAGCCTACATACCTTTAGAATCTATACATATGCTGGTTACTTAGCAAGCACCCAAGTAACAGGCATGGATTCATTGGCTATTCTTCATGCTTCTCACACTATGCTCAGTAGTGTGCGCCTTTGCCTGGAAAAGGGGAGGAAGTGGGTTGGACTGTAATTATCTGCTTTACATCTGTGCTATGATAGAATGCTACATGGGTTGCTACTGGGAATCACAAGAACTATGCTAATCCAGGCGGGGCAGGCATAAGGGGTATTCAGGAAAGGTCTCTCGGAGGGGCTGGTTCCTGACCTCGATCGTTTTAAATCCCTGCATCCTTTACCAGTCTCTGAGCTGTGAGCGAGCAAGCCTGTGACATTCCATAGAAGCACCAGCCAAAACAAACTGGGGGATGAAAAGATGCCCCCCTTTCTCCTAGGAAGGAAGCCTTTCTACAGAAGCTGGCAGCATGCTTCAGCACGCTCTGTCCATTCTTGCCTTTAGTTCTCGAATTTCTTCAGGGAACAGAGTGTAGCCCCCACTCTGTAAGAGCTACTGAACTACTAAAAATGGGGCCATGAATAAAATAAACCCAGACCAAAAGCTCTTGCTCTCTTGGTGTGGACATGTAGTGCGTGGGAGAAGGAACAGATAGTGATGGCACCAGACAGAAGCAGAGACAGGAGGAATATATGATTTTATGTCATGTGGTCATGGCAGGTCTCATGAGTAGGAGACATGTGAACATCAGCCTGGAAGAAATGAGGAGCCTTTTTGAACTATTTCTGAATTTTTTTGTAGCTTAGCATGTAAAATAAATACAATATGACCACAAGTAGAGCTACCCTACAACCTAAAACTTTCACCAGATGTAAATCATTATGTCTAAATGTTAGATTTTAGCACAGGCACTGATTCAGATTGATGTCAAATAAGTAATACTAGGGCCTGTTACCAACGTGAAAGTGGCAGGGTTTTAATGACTGTCCCAGCTCCTACTGGGATACATGTCTACTTAGAAGGAGGAAAGATGGACGGACAGGAGGCCTCAGGTCTGAATAGTGTAAGGGTTTCCTTCCAGGGGAACGGACAAACAAGGCAAAACCTGATCTATGTACTTTCCCCGGATCAACAATTGCTTCAAATGTGTGCGCTCATCTTTTTTGTTGGTGTCCACATACTGCAAATAGAACAGGGCAATGAAGAGTTCAATCACTAAGGTGGGGAATTGGGGTACACTGACTCCAGAGTGTTCTTCACCACTCCTACCCCATATCCTGAGTTGCACCCACAGACACTGTTAGTTACCTCTGTTCTTACTTGGGGACATCCTGGATGAAGGAGCTGGCAATAATTTCTGAACATTTGAGGCCAGCTCAGCCAGACTTCTCCCGTGGCCTCCACTGGCCAACAAAGGAAGGCCCCATGACAAGAAAACTAGGGGTGGAGGATAACTAAACCTTTACGGCGAGCTTACAGTTTCTCTCAGCCTTAGTTTCTCCACCGCATTATTTAAACAGGCTGTTAACTTTGCAATCACTACCCAGCCCCATTTCACACATACGCACGCAAGCCCTGTTTCAATGGCAAATTCAGCTTCTCTTGCAAACTGTGATCCGTGACTCAAAGAGAATGCCTAATGGAACCATGCTAAGTTTTCCCTGTACCTGTTTTCCATTAGTGTCTAATATAGCAACAGGCTTCTTAAATGTGATGTTGGAGTCTGATTTCCTGCTGCACACTCTCATGTCACCTCATGCGGCACCAAGTCCTTTTCTCCTCCCTCACTCCCCCAATGAAATGGCAGGGGAAACGCCCCCTGCCCCAGGCCTGGAAGCCAGAATCAGCTGGTGCATTTTGCCTGGAGGTTGTGTGGTCTGCAATGCATTCATTCATCTGCCTCTTCAATGTCCAATGCCAGGCTTGAGAGCCCGGGAAGACATGGTGAGGGCTGAGATGTCCTCACATCACTTTCGCCCTATGAGACTTGGCTAAGTGACATAGTGGGAGATGCTCATTGACCAAGAAGTCTCTCTCTGACAGTTGCTGTGTCTTCCCAGACCCTGCACATACCACCTAAGGGGTTACAGACTCCAAGGGCTCCTCCAGTCCCTTTTTCTGGTCCTTTTCCAGCCCCTGTGCCATTCACTAAGCCACAGATACGCTTTCTGGAAAGGTCCTGCTGAGCATGGATTACTCCAGACTCCTCTAGGGGAGCACTTCCTCTAAGCTGCCTGAGTATCTGAGGGGTGAGGGGTTGGCTAGAACATATCTTAAGCTGTCCCAAGTCAGGAGGCTAAGACCTTCCAGGAGACAGTATTTGGGAAGGCAGCAGCAGAGTATTTGATACATAGTCAACACTGAATTTCTTTCTTTTCTTTCACTTAAACATTTCCCCCGGTTCAAGAAAACCGTTCTGACAATTTAGCCATATTTGAGTTTTAGGAAGCCCACCTGACTAGAAAGGAAGTGGGGCCTAAGCAGTTCCCCCAGTCTTTGGCCCTATTTAAAGTGGAGTGGCCGGACAACCTCCTGGGGAACATTAGGAGAAACCGAAATCATTGCCCTAGCTCTCTTTCGCAGTGATAAACTGACCTAAAAGCAGCATGGGAAGGAAAGGGTTTATTTCATTTCCACTTCCAGGTCACACTCACTGAGGGAAGTCAGAGCAGGGACCAGGAGGCAGGAGCTGATGCAAAGATGGGGGGGGTGCCGTTTATTGTCTTGTTCCCTCTGGTGTTCAACCTGCTTTCTTATTCCATCCGGGACCACCTGCCCAGGGCAGCATCACCATAGTAATCTGGGCCTCTCACATCAACCATCAAAAGAAACTGCCCTACAGACTTGCATACACACCAATCCTATCAATGCATTTTTCTGAGTTCAGAGTCCTATTTCCCAAATGTGTCAAGCTGGCATAAAACAAAAACAAACAAACAAAAAAAACCCCAGCACAATAATGAAACCTCTATACTTTTGGGAAATCCTCTCCGGGAGAGACACCTAAGGTTATCTTGACCTCACACATCTGCCATTTCCATGAAAACTTACTCACTACAGCACAGGTAGGAGTGTTTGGCCATTCCAAACTGGGAATCACTTCTAGAAATAAAAATGATGCCATGGCCTGGAAGCACGCTGGTCAGCCCAGTCCCCCAGGGCACACTTCCAGAGTAATTGCTGCCCACCCCTGGCTCATGGAGCATGAGAATATGTCTGAAAACTTCACTTAGCTCCCACAACATAGGGAGACCACAGGGCATAGCCTGAGCCACAGGGTACTTGCCCCATTTCCAAGTGAATAAAGACCATGTGACTTTCAGCAAACTGTCTTCTCTGGCTGAAATACCCTTTGCATCGTTCCATCCAGCCCAGCCTTCTTAAGCCAGCATCCACTTCACCTTCACAACCCAGGCATGCTTTCATCCAGAGGCATTCATTGAGTCCCAGGATCAAGATTTAAATCCCCCCTCTGCAGGTTGCTCTGCAGGTGCTTTTAAGGCCTCTTTCACACTGTGTGGCTTATTTCTCCCCATGAGAAGATAAATGCTGGAATAAGAGTCTCATATACTAGCTCTTTCTCTCCACATGTAGCATGATTTCTGGAAAAATAAATGTATGTTTAATAATTATTTGTTGGACAGATGGATGGACGGAAGGCTAAATAGTTCTGTGTAATACTCAGTTTTGAGAAATAGAGTGGTCCAGAAATCTGAGAAAGGGAGAGGAATAAGAGAAGTGTAGTTTCTATCTAAGTCCTGGGTATCTATGGATGGATTCTGGGACTTCTGCGGATAGCAAAATTTGAGGATACCAGAGTCCCTTATATAAAATTGCCTAGTATTTAACATGAAAACCTACACACATCTTCTCCTGAATCATGTATAACACTGTGAATATGCTGTGGGGTTGAGAAATAATGACAAGCAGAGGGGTTAGGTCTGTACACATTCACTACAGGCATAATTTTTTATTTAAAAATATTTTTTGCCCATGGCTGGCTGAATCCATAGGTATGAGATCAGCATTAGGTGTGAGGTGTATGGCTGCAAGCATTTGAGGGAGCAATGATTTAGGGGTGATGGAGTGATCTGGGAGATCTGTGGGAGGAAGCAAGGGTAGGAATGACCTTCCAAGGTCAAGCATGGAGTAAGAGGTTCCTCTTACGGTCATGGCTTCAGAATGACACATAAACAAAGCATGAGAAAAGATGTCTGAAGTCTTTTAGCCTACAAGTACAAGAGGAGTCTCAGGTAGCATCTTAGGATGTTGCCAAGGGCAACAAGGGATTTTAAATGTAGTAGGAGGCCATAACATCAGTTTGTTCACACATCCTAAAGTTACTCTAACAGAACCACACACCAACAGCCCTGAATTGGTTTTAAAAATCCCCCACCATAATGGATCATCAACATTTGACTCCTAAGCATCCCAGTAAAAAGGTTTCCATTCCAAGTGTCCTAAGAGAAAGATTTTTCTCCTGCTCAATTTATATAACCTTGTATTTGGGGTGTGGCAAGGTTTCTTCATGTGTCAATGGCTTACCTGGTTGGCTCTTAAGCAATGTCACCCAAGTTAAGATCACATCTGTCTTACTGAGCCCTCTATATTACAGCATGAACAATGTCAGGCATCTATTATTGGGTGCTTTGAAACGGGAAGATTGAATTAAACATTAGGACAAAATACAGTAGTGGAATTAAAATGAGGTCTGCAGTATTTCTTGAGAGGAGACCTCTGGGCTCAAAGACAGAGCAGGCTTTGAGTTAAGACAGAAATGTCAGGCTTTTTGTGCCTTGTGCATTTTTTCCCTTCTTTCCCCACCCACGCTCTCCCAGTGTTTCTGAAGCTACATTCAGCACACACTGAGCCTTTTGTACCTTATTTGAGAACAGACCCCCAACTCTGCAGTCCATTAATAAGAGTCTGTTTTTTATGGGGAGAAAGGGAAGAGGTTTATATCATACACAACCCAGAAACTTCCATGGTAAATTTTCATTTGGAGCTCTTTGGTTCTTTCCTTAGGCCATTGTGCCATGTTGGATGCAGTAAAGGGTGCCATATTGGCCACTGCATTATCAACACTAGACTCGTAAGCAACCAGGCTAAAGAAACCAGGCCTTTCATTCTAAGTGTTCTGAAAGAAAGTTTTGCTCCTTCTCGACTTACAAACCTTCAAGTTGAAGCAAGGTTTTGCCTTGAATCAATGGCTCACCTAGTTGGCCCAAGGCTGTTGCTTTTATATTTGAATTAACAACATACAAACACAGGTTGGTTTTATTCAATCAAAATTTTACCTTTCTTAAAATATGGAAAATAGAACCATTCTGTGACACACTTCTAAGTGGTAGTTGGTTATCAGTTAGAAATGAGAAGCGAATATACTTGAGTTCACTACCACAGTTCCTGCCAGTTCCTATTGCCTTCTTGATAACGAATACCAAGTGTCCATTAACATTTACCAGCAATCACCCTGTGGTGCTTTCCTAACAGAAGGAAAGTTGCCTCCTGCCTGCCTCCTCTGAAGTTGGGGGCTCTAGCCTATTGAGTTCTGTCATTGCATGAATGAGACCATTCTCAGCGTGCTTAAACAAAATTCCTGCACACAAAGTAAGCATGTACTCAACAGGAGACAAAAGTTATAACAGTGAATCATCTTGATTTTACAAGGATGCCACATAATTTATAACTCTGAGTAGCTTCTCTGGGGACAAATGTGAAAACAGAAATGATCTCACCTTCAGGGCAGTGCAGAAAGACCAACATGTAACTGGCAAGTTATAGGGAATGGAGGGGCCTCCATCTTCTTCTCTGCCTGTCCCCTCGTTATCAATGGTCCAAAATTAGATCTCTCTAGAGTAATGACTCAGTGTGCTGAGACACCCAGCCATGACATCAGCCTTTTCTTTACAAGTCTACAGTGGGGGTAGGTGCTAAAGATTGGGGACTGGACCCACGACATATAAGGGCTGGCTTGGCAGCAGGAGTTGTAACATCTCTGAAGACAGTTGGGATGAAATGACTGTTAGTCATTTCACTGAAGAGGGAGCAGGGCTGACTAACTTGCTTGTCATCAAGGAGCTGAGAAAGGGTAGAGCTGGGATTCACAGCTCCGCTCTGTCTCCATCTAAGCCCGATTCTATTCACTGTAGTGTGGTGGCTACAAGAAACTAGAACTTTAAGGTGAGAATAGTGTGAGCAGGTGTCGTTTTAGTTACTGGATCACAGACCTGACCTCAATTATCTCTGTGTGTGTATGTGTGTGTGTGCATGCATGTGCGCATGTGCACACGCGTGCATGTAAGGAAGAAGTGCTTTGTTTTATTTTACTGATCTCAAGCAAACTTCTCATTCTCTGGTCTTACTAAGACACCCAGTCTCACTCTCACAGCTGCTAATTCACCAAAAACATCCACAAAACTTACTTATGAAAAGCAGCGCACCTACTTCTCACGATGATAGCCACTTAGGTGGCTTCAGGGCCAAGGCAAGTGCTTTAGACCTAAACACTGCAACTGTGTTTGCACAGCTAGTACAGTTAGATGAAGTCACCGGGACTGAACCAGAGGGTCCAGGGCTACTCTAACCTGTAATCACCCTCACCTTTGACTCTGAGGTGATGCTGGATGGCTTGGATCAGAAGGGCATTATATTCGGCTTAACTCTTGCTAAGAGCAAAGTTCAGAGGATGGGTTCAAAAGTGCTATTTGCCTCTGAATGATGGAGATGTCATGTTTCAGAGAAAGGATGACAACTCACCCTAACTTAGTCCCAGCATTCATTCTACAGCCATGCAAAGAAAATCTCATCCAGTCCCTTCAGCCCTTTCCAGATGATGCTGATGACAGATTTCTTGGTGCTCTCAACACAGATCTCCCTGAAGAAGATTCAGATATATCAACTCATTAACATGTGACCTTTTATTTAAATTTATTTCTAACAAGATACATAAACGCGTAAAAATCACTCAAATGACCATGTGATATTTTAATATGTGGACATATTGAGAAATGTGCAGACTGAGTTCAATATACCTATGTCCTCAAATATTTGTCATTCCTCTTTGGGGAAAGCATTTAAAAATCTTTCTCATAGGTGCTGAAAACACGTTGTACGTTATTGTTTTTCTCTCATGAATAGATGTCCTCACTCAGCGGATTAAGAGGTCCTGATGATGTTACCAGCATCTAGGGAGTTTGAGAGACAGTGCCTGTTTTCTACTTCATCCCCAATAACAGCAGCTTGGCAGGTGGGAAGGGCTGGGGGTGTGTCTCACTATTATAATCATCAACTTATAAGGAGGAAACTGGTAACATTTAACTTGATAAAATCACCTACCAAACAGCAGACCAAGGAGAAACCTGTATCTCTCCAACTCAAAAGCTCAGGTTTTGGTACTATACTCAAGCAAGCCGACTCGACCACACCTCTCTCTTCTGGTCCTATATTTAAACCTTCTGATCTCCTCGGCAGGAGCTACAAATCATGGCTCGACACGGAAGTGTTTGCTGCCCCCGGCTTAGAGGAATGGCAAACCAAATCCCCAACGCCACCTAGTTCTCTACAGCACTTGACCAGAAGATTCTAAAGTTTGTTTTCTTGACTCATGACTCAGTCTTTGTACTGGAGTTTGTAAGTGGATGTGAGCGATGGAAGTAGGTATAACTTGAGAGGGGGGAAATATGAGCACAGGATTCATCCAGGGCCTGCAATCACTGCAGAGCATCCATTTAATCAAAATCCAGGCAGTTTTCCAGGGTAATCGAGAATTTGATGAGCATATCTTGGGGCACACAAAAGCTCCCACAGGCCGCTCTCTGGCCATGGGGGAGTAGGGGAATCCTTACACCAGCATGCAACCAACCTGAAGACTAGCAATTTAGGCATTTTCTGCCTGCTAAACCAATCAAACAGTAGCAAACCGGGGAGTCAGCAAGGCAGTGATCAAACAGCCATTCAGTCCTTTGTTTTCAAACACATTGAGGGGCCTCTCATAGCCTTTGTGTGAGACAAACATGAGTCATGTCAGCAGCAAGGAGTTCCCCTGACTCATGAAACAACCACCAATCCCGAATCAGCTCTTCCCAAGAGCTTGAGGACATGTCAAGACTCTTACCAATACTACCACATTTCCCAGCCTGGATCCAGACATCAAGGACTATCCATCTGTGCACACTTACTAGGTATACCAGATGCCTGGAAGGTGGAGTCCTTCAAGACTGCAAGAGAGATAGAGGAAACAGACACATACCCCAAAGCCACCCCCAATTTGTTATGTGAACTTGTCCATGTGACGCTTTTTACCTGAGCCTTGGGTTCATCTATTTTTAAGGGGCAAGGGGGTGCATGCTGTATGTGCTCAGGTGCAGGTCAGGGGAGGATGCTGAGTATCTTGCTCCATCTCTCTTCACTAGATTCTCCTGAGGCAGGGTCTCTCACTGAACCTGAATCTCATCATTTTGGCTCAGCTAAGTTGGGTGGTTAGTGGTCTCCAGTGATCTTTCTGTCTCCCCTCGTGCCTTGTGCTGTGCTTACAGACCTGCGGATACGGGAATCTGAACCTCGGCCCTCCTGTTCACACAGCAAGCGCTCTTACCAGAGGGAGCCATCTGCCCAGCTCTTAGGGCTCACCTAAAAATGCAGTGTTTGTGTAGTCTACCTGGACACTGACTTCCAGTTCTATATGTTGTTTGTGGAGAGGAAGCTCAAGCACCAATAAAAAGCATCTTAGCACACATGACTGACATATGACTCATGCTTCATATGTCTAGTTGTTCAGTTAGCGCTAGTGTAATTACCACTGAAGTTAGCTTGTTGTTATCCTTACGGCATGAATAATGCTGATCGCCAGCATCCATTGAATGCTCTTTACATGCAGATGTGATGTGCTGAGGTTTCTAGATTATACGGGAGAAAAAGATTCTATGCACTTCATAGACCAAGGATCAGTAAACTACAGTCATGGGAAAATCTCAGCCCAGTGACTGTTTCCATAAACTAATGTTTATTAAACCCAGGCAAGACCAGTGTTTACCTACTGACTAGAGATTTTTTTTAATTCCACGAGCATAACTATGTAATTAAGAGAGAAATATTAAAATAAATGCTAACTGGCCCTTTATAGAAAAATAATTTGACTTTATGTTACAAACCCATTCCTTTGACCTGTCTAGGGCCTGATGCTGCTCCTTTGTATCTAGCTTCTCGACCCTCCTTCCTCAACTCCTGCTCTTGTGACTTGGGAGGAGCTGAGCTTATGCCCATCTTTGGCAGGGTACATTAGAATGTTACAGTTAGGACCACAAAGATGCACAGGTAGTGTGTAGGGTTACTACGGCCATGATGAAACACCATGGCCAAAATCAACTTCAGGAGGCTTATGCCACTCACAGGT
Organism: Ellobius talpinus; assembly: GCA_001685095.1. NCBI lineage: Eukaryota > Metazoa > Chordata > Mammalia > Rodentia > Cricetidae > Ellobius > Ellobius talpinus. The sequence goes on from LOJH01002587.1 coordinate 22,639, forward strand.
CCATATAACACTTCATCATCAACAGCAGAGAAGGCAGAAACTTACTCAGGGCCTGAACCTGGAGGCAGGAGCTGATGCAGAGGCCACGGAGGGATGCTGCTTACTGGTCTGTTCCCCATGGCTTGCTCAGCCTGCTTTCCTATGTAACTCCGGACCACCAGCCCAGAAATGGCACCCCCCACAATGGACTGAGCCCTCCCCCATTGATCACTAACTAAGTAAATGCTTTAATTTTCTTATGGAGACATTTTCTCCTGTCTGATGACTCTAGCTTGTGCCAAGCTAACTTAAACCTAGCCATATAGGTCAGGACTGAGATCAAGTTAATCCAGCAAGATTCAGTCCTAAAATATTTTTTAACATAGAAAGTGGGGATGAGAAACTCTTGTTTGATGAGGTTTCTGAGCTGCTATAATGTAAAACCAGGTCTTTCAGAACATCTAGAAGCCCATATGGAAGTCACTTCCTTGTATTTGAAGACAGAGAGGCATCGCAGAGAAGGCTCTGATGATGAGGTTTAGCTTCTGGACCTAGCAGAGTCTGAAGTTACCTCTAGAATCTCCAGCTAATAACCTAAAGTAGCCTCCTTCATCTAAGCCAGGTCAGGCTAGACATCTGCCACAACTAAAGAAAACAATCTCTTGACAGAAATGGTATTCTCTAATTATTTCCCCCACTAAGATTTAACTGTTAAAAGTCAAAGCTAGTAAGGTACAGAGGCTAGAACCTACTACCGAAGGGGCCAGTGTCCAGAGCTCTCTGGAAGAGCTGGCTTGGATCAGGGACAGATCCAACAGGTTATTTTCACGACTTTGAAGAGGAAGCCTTGCAAAAACACAGAACCACTACACCCCAGCAATGTACTGGCTTCTTCTCATGGGTTAATTTAGAGTAAGTTTTAATAAAGAGTGTGGTCGTGCCACTTTACTGGGAAAAAAATTATGAGGACAAAGTTGACTGCCTTCTGGTGGAGTGTTTGGTTATCCAGTAAGTTATCTTATGTAATCATATGGAGATCAACATTGTAAGTAGACACCCTTCTGTGGTAAGGAATGAGTTAGGGCAGACTTCCTTAAGCCCAGGTTCCATGGACTAGCACCCAGCTGGAACCATCTTTGCCAAAGGGTATCTTCTTATACATTACATTGAAAAACATGATCCAGGAGATGAACAGTGCAGTTTATGTAAACAAAGCCATCAGAGACATCTTTTGGTGTACAGGTCCGTGTAACTCCTTCCCAGCTGAAGGACTTTATAATGACATCCGGGTCCCAGATGGGATGGGTATCCCAGAACCTCACAAGGCCCTCTGTTAGGAGTGTGCTCGTCCTGGCATGACCCCCAACAAGAGATTAAGTTCAAGCATTTTTGCATATTTTCAAACACAATTAGTCTTAAGTGGGATGGATAGCTGGCTGGCAGGCTGTCTGGATGGATAGATGCAAAAGAAATAGATGATGGCTAAACATAGATATTTTTATTGTGCATACAAAGATTAAAATCAATATTAATCATAGCACAATTGATAGTGGTGCCTCCCGGAAAGAACTCCAGGAGTGTTGCATGTGAAGAGAGGGTCTCACCCATCATTATTTACACTTTTACATGCTTCTAACATTTTACCATGCAAGATTATTACTTTGTAATGTCATGATTAAAATTCATGGGTAACATGAATATATTCAATGACACACCCTCTTCTTGGGAATTAGCCATCTCTCAATGGTCTGGAATGTTACATAACCTTAACATTATTGTCTGAAACTACCTGGGTAGGCTTTTTGTTCCTTTTAAAGTTGCTGATATCTGCTATTGTAGATGGTCACATTGATGAGAGTTCTCTTTCTGCGTGTTATTTCCCCAAGCAGAGAGAAGGAACCACGAGACCCAGCTCATGCCAGGCACATGTTACATGTGACCTGCTCTTTTGGAAAGTACCCCAGCTCAGTGCCAAGCCACAGCAAAGTAGGGGAAAAAATGACATTAGGGAGTCCAAAAGTCCAGGCACAAAGACCCCCCTCCCAGTCCATCTGGGCACATCAGGGCCAGGACAGAGCATCCTTGGCACAGAGATCAAAGCACTGGCACAGTCTGGCCTTTGGTGCACCTGCTATCCTCAGAAAGGCCCAAGCTCCATGTTGCTTTGCTGAAGAAAGTGGACAAAGTTTAGACTTCAAGAGTATGGGACATGAAACTTGCTGGCTATATAGCCTTCAGGAAATCACTCTATCCCCAGAAGGCATTTCCTCCTCTGCCCTAGCAGTGGGGGAGTCTGTCCGGGTTTGTGCTGTACAGTAGCCATCAGCCCTGTCCTTCCTTCTCTTTTCCTCCCCCACGGCCAGCTCTGAATTAAGGGGAAATTCTGTGAAAAGTAATTGATGAAAAGAAACAATATAAAACCCAGTTCAGAGGAATACTCAGACTTCCTAGAAAACCCCACCAACTCTGAAGCGGCACTCTGGACTCTTACAAAACAAATGACAGAAGGGTCATCTCAGTGTCCATGTGCCTTCTTGAATTACAGTGTGGCACCCATGGGCACACACAATCCTAGAACATTAGCAAACACGGACGAGAGCAGCTCAAGCAATGGGTGAGTTAGAAGGCGTCATTGAATGGCTTACACGTTAGGAACCACTAGGTGAGATGCATGCTGGGTATCTAGTGGAGAGAGGGAGAGGAGATTGTAGGAATAATTCTGAATTTAAATCACATCAGGTTGTCAAATTATCTGGATGGAGGTGGGACTCATTCTAGAACAGAGTCTGGCAGATCCTCTGAAGTGCTGAACATTAGCCCCAGACAGCTGACCAGGGGAGATCTGCAAGCCCAGGCCACAGAAGTAGAGGACAGGGTAGAGATCCTAAGGCTAGAGACAGACAAGGAGGGGCAGAGGTGAGCCTTGGATGGGGGATTTCAGTAGCAAGATGATTCTGGAAGAAGCTATGTGAAGAGAATTATTGCACATTTTCTGGGGTTTTAAGTAGAATTGCATTGTGTTTTTCTTTGCTTAGTTTTGAAACAGGGCTTTGTTATGGAACACTGGATGGCCTGGAATTCATTATGTGGACCTGTTTGGCTTCAGCCATCCTGCCTCTGTCTCCAGAGGGCTGGGATTTCAGGTGTTCACCACCACACTCATCTGGGCATTTTCTTTGGAAACAATGTTGTTTCTGCATTGTGTTGCATAGTCAAGACTTCTGTCGAGAATTGTTAAGGGATCATCTAGAAAGGAAGAGGACTTCCATTTTGAAAAAGAGGAGCCTGAGTAGCTGCCTGTACAAAGGCAGAGGCTGGCAAACCCTGGCTGATGGATGCCCTCCTCCCTCTGGCTCACTAGGTCCAGATATGGACAAAAGATAACCTTCTGCCCCAACAATCCAGTTTGTGTGTTTGAGACGCGGAGCAAGCAATGTGTCTCGGGGAGACGGAGGATATTTTGTGACATACCCTTGGCAGAGTGTGCAACCTCTTTATTCTCCACGTTCAGCAGGAAGCGTGGCATGCTCATTTCTTTCATTGACTCCTTTTAAATTAGAGAAACTGAAAAATCGTTTTCTCAGCTTAATTCCACTGCTCCTTAGCCAACAGAGCTGGCAACACCTGCCCATATGGGAGCTCCAACATCAAAGGACGCTTGCCCCAGGCTGCTTCTGTACACGCTTGTTTAACCACAGCACAATTTCTGAACAGATAATAATGGCTCTGGAGTGTGATGGAGTTCACAAGTGAGATTCCTATCCGTGTCCTGCTCTGTATTCATCACGCAGCCTCAGACAAGTCACCAAAACTGCCATGTCCATCATGTCTGTGTATCGGTAATGGCAGCACCCAAGCTCCAAACTGAGATAATCTGCTGTCTTCAGGACCTAGCCTTCCATTTACACAAACACACGCACACGCATGTGCTCATGCACACACGGACGGTGGCAGTGGGGAGAACTCTCCAAGTTACCTTGTATATTAAGGACTGATGAGGTTCCCAAACACTGTGAAATCTCTCTTGAAGGCAGCTATGCACAGATGGCCAGCAATCATTTCCTAGCAGTGAAAATGTTTGGGGCAGCAGGAGTTTAACTGAGAAGTGGTCCTGATAAGAATTCAGACATTCTTTGTCAACCCATAGAAAAATGTGAAACCCAGATATGATGAAAACTGCATTAACCAACATTATAATAATTTCTGTATTCATGAGCCCACTCAACAGATATCATGGGGTGTCTGCTATGAGTCTGGCCCTGTTTGACATGCCAGCAGGGAACACCGCAAAGACATACATATTAAGGGCAGATAACAAGCAGTGAACACCCCATAGGAGTAAATACCACAAAGAACAAAAGATGGATGGTGAGTAAAGACAATGGTTATGAGACTATGAGGAGGCTGGGATGAAATTTAAGGCATTACATGAAGTTACCATGCAGCATCTTGGAGAATAGTAACAGGAAGTGCAAAGACCCCAACATGGGAGCAAGCTTGGAAAGATCTGCAGTAGCCAGGGAGACCGCAGGTTAATGGGGCCACTTCTTTGTTAAGTTTCTTGATCCACCCCTCATGGGGCAAAAGCAAGACAAAAGGAAAAGGCCAAACTCTTTCTGCAGACCAACTAGCAGGATCTCCCCCCACCCTCCCCGAACACAAGATCCTTCCTGCTGTCTAGGCTAGAGGTTAACCAAGTGTAGTGAAGACCCCTGTCCAGGGCCAGCCCACTGTTCTCCTCTGTAACAGGAGAGGTGTCTAGAGTGCTGACCTCTGTGACAGCAGGGTCAGATTCCACTGCACTGAAATGCAAGTGACCTGGAGTCACTTGTTGCCTCTGGAAAGAAATGACAGAGTTGGACCATCTCATTGGGCTTAGCGGCTCTGCTTAGAGCAAATAATTGACCTATAATTTTACTTTCTAAGTGGAGTGAATACTGCAAGAGTAAAGATGAGGAGGAGGAGGAGGAGGATGGGGATGAGGAGGAGGCTCACTCACAGCTTTGTTCAGTGGGAGAGCTGTGATTTCTATGATAGCTACATCATGAAGTTCATATTTGCATGAAGTATCATGCATTCACTACTTTAAACATCATGCTGAATGTAAACACCATCCCGGTACACACTGCAGTGATGTACAGCTGTTCTTCATGCCAGTGCCATGTACGACTTCAGGTGCCTGGTGCTAAGCCTATCCCACCTCATAACCCTCACTAAATCCCAGGGTTCCAATTACAGCTTCCTTGTAAAACACCCCATAAACGGTGCATGCCTTGCTGCTGTTCTCACACACACAGCCATGCTTCCCCTTCTACTCCCTCTAAGCCAATCACAACATTATTTGGGAGGGTTGGTGCCTCCACTGGCTGGCAGGCGAGCATGACAGAGGCAGGGATGGAGCAGGCGACCATGACAGAGGCAGGGATGCAGCAGGCGAGCATGAAGAGGCAGGGATGCAGCAGGCGAGCATGA